>BQNB010014642.1:0-74715 GCA_026074375.1 Tanacetum coccineum
CACAGTTCATTAAGGCACTAAAGCTACTGAAGAGACTTCAGACCCAGATGACAAAGTTCGAGAGACAGCAGGGACCCGCTAAAGGTCATGCACAGCCAGATGCACCAGAGGAGGCTGGTAGCAGTTCATAGATCATGTTATGGCTAGTTATTTTGTACAGCATACTAAGTATTACGGGTAACTCCTGGCTAGTATGGCTTTAGGTTGTATATATTCTTTTATCTTGTAACCTAATCGTAGTGATCGTTTTGTATCTGAACCATTCATGTATGTTTTCCAATTTATATATGGAATGGTTGTATTATGTCACGTCTATAATCGAATTTATTATGAATGAATGTCGATTTAGCTTATCCATTGTTAATATTTAATTAAGTTGTATATATCACTATGTGTTGTGATCTTATTTTACTTATTATGTATATGTCATGTCATGGTTATGATTTTATGAAATCTAACAGGTTTATATTTTCTTATGATTTGAAGAAAATGGCACCAAAGAAAAGGACCACGAGGTTAAACCCAAAAACAACAACCATAACCCCCGCTACCACATCTGTCACTAATGCCCAGCTGAAGGCAATGATTGACCAAGGCGTTGCTGCCACTTTGGCAGCACGTGATGCTGAAAGAAATATGAATGGCGACGATAGCCATATTTCGAGAATGGGTGTTAGAAGGACAGAACAAACTTCCCGTGAATGTACTTACAATGACTTTCTCAAATGTCAATCATTAAACTTTAAAGGCACAGAAGGAGTTGCCGGTCTATCTTAATGGTTTGAAAGAATGGAGTCTGTTTTCCACATCAGTAATTGTACAGTTCTTCAGTGTCATGAGCTTAGGGCAACATAATTACATTTATATGATGTCTGCATCTGTTGCATTATCATACACTTGGGAAATCTTGTGGTCCTACATTATACGCTTTATCAAACCTATGAATTCACCAACATTATTGTTGATGTTTTAAAGCAATGTTTTTCAGGAGGTCAATAAGCACGAGGTGCAAGGGATACATTGGTGGTTTTGATTTGGATATCATGCATTAAAGATTTTGTCGCATTAAATTTTGTATATCTGTCATAGGCTAGAAATCTTTGTATTTTGAACAAGTGAATAAGTGAAGCTTCGGGCTTATGTAACAAATACTTTGTTAAATCTAATGTATCGGTTTTAAATGACTTTTTGGTCGTTCTATATATATCTTGTGTTATTGATCTATGAAGTAACACGCCCCGGACCCTTATTCCGCTGCGACCCAATTTAGGGGTGTTACAGATTGGTATCAAGAGCCAAGGTTATAGAGAACCAGGTCAAATGTTTTTGCTGGACTATAACCAATACTTCAAACATTCCAACAAACAAATGGATTTTTCACGGGACATAATACATACACAGCTTGATTCATTAGTTGGTTAAATCTAGATGGCATTCATGATTGGATATACATGTTTATGAATAAATGTATATTACAATATGAGAGTCTTATATTACATACTAATATTAGCAATTTTGGATTTTCCTCAGATACAGTCATGTCAGATTCAATTACATCCACTGTTTACATACACAGAAAGATCCAGTCCCGTTTGAAGGCTTATCAGACATTGGATCACCTGGAGTTGTTAGACCTGAGCACGAGGGACTGCCTTGGATGCTAGATGACCCGTATGTGCAGGTCACCTTACAGGCCCCGCCATCACCAGACTACATACCTGGCCCCAAGGAGCCACAGTCACCACCCCTACCAGACTTTGTCCTAGAGCCGGTATATCTCGAGTATATACCGCAGGAGGACGAGGTGTTTTTGGCTAAGGAGTAGCCACTGCCTGCTGCTGCCTTACCCACTGCTCAGTTACCAGATTATGTTCCGGAGTTCGATTCTAAGGAGGATCCAGAGGAGGATGACTACGAGGACCCTGAGGAGGATCCTGTCGATTATCTTGCCGACGGAGGAGATGATGGCAATGATGAGGATGAGCCATCTGATGATGATGATGATGAGGAGGTTGATATTGAGGCTGATTACGAGGAGGAGGAGGAGTACCCAACTTCTGCTGACTCCACAGCTGTTGCTTTACCAGCTGCCGATCAGGCCCCATCTACGGAGGAGACAGAGCCGTTTGAGATTGACAAGTCTGCGGCCACACCACCACCACATCCTGCATACCGCGTTACAACTAGGATTTCTATTCCAGCTCCAGTACCTACACCAGTTTGGTCTGATGTAGAGGTTGCAGACATCTCAGCTATAATCTACTCCACACCATCATCACCACATTACCCATGGTCATCACCACATCCCTAGATACCTTCCATCCACCAACAACCACCCGGATACCATCTCTATCACACCACTAGCACCACCCTTACCTGTAATCAAGCTCCCCCAACCTGCTATTCCTTATTCGTTCGTTAGGCTATCGAGCTGCTATGATCCAGCTGAGAGCTGAGGCCGCATATACTTCCCATTCACTTCCATTACCACCACCCATCATACTCTCCCACACCAGACCAGATGCACCATCATCAGGGACACCACCATTACTACTACCCTCTACTAAGTGTACAGAGGACAGACCTGAGGTTACCTTACCACCTCGAAAGAGGTTAGGTATCGCTCTTGTTCCAAGATACGAGATCATAGAGAGCTCGTCTGCTGCTGCTGCTAGACCGGCTAGAGGTCTTAGGGCAGACAATGGTTTTATTACCATTATGGATAGGGAGATCAGGCGCGATCTAGAGAGAGATGTTGGATATGGGATCACCAACTCTTGGGATGATATAGTTAAGGCCATGCAGGGGACACCAGTAGTTACTGATGTGGCATAGTTTAGCCAGAGGATGACAGAGTTTGAGACTAGGGTTGGGCAGGACACAAACGAGATATATACGAGGTTGGATGATGAGTCTGACATGTGGCGCAGATAACTATTGGCTGTCGGCTCAACTCTGTTAAGAGATAGGCGCGCACATGCACTTATTGCTAGACCTCATTAAGACTGAGGCAAGTATGTCTAGAGAGGCTGGGACGTTCTTTGGATGCAGAGTGATCATTGCGAGTGCAAAGTTATAAGTAACTACGTACCACAAATGTTAGCACACAGCCAGAGATTAGAGATTATAACCGTTAGCGGACCGTAGGATACAAGACGGTGATACAGAGATCTCTGGCAGCGTACCACAGGAGGCAGAACACTCGCTAAAGGCATAAAGTGCTAGAGAAAAGACTACAGACTCCGATGGCAGAGTTACAGAGACAACAAGGACCCGCTAATGGTCTGGCACAGCCAAAGCTACTGGAGGAGGCTGGTAGCAGTTCCTAGATCCTGTTATGGCTAGTTATTTTGTACAGCCTATCGCATATTGAACGGTTTAAACCCGCTAGTATGGCTTTAGTGTGTATATTCTTTTATTTTGTAAACCTAACGTCTGTGATCATTTAGTGTATTTTGAACAACAAGTAAGTTTTCCAATTATATATGGACATGGTGGAATTATGCCTTGTTAGTAATCGAAATTTATTATGAATGAATGTCGATTTAGCTACACCATTGTTAATTTCAATTCAAATTGTGCATTTCACTGTGTGATGAGATCTCATTATACTTATTGGGTATAGTTCATGTCATGGTTATGATTTTATGAAATCTAACGGGTATTATATTTTCTTGTGATTTGAAAAAAAATATGCACCAAAAAGTAAGGACCAAACGAGGTTTAAACCCAGAAAACAACACCGGCCGCTAACAGCCGCCACCAATACCACTGTCACTAATAGCCGCCACTTTAGGCAATGATTAAATGCCCCACAAGGCGTTACTGCTGTTTTAGCAGCAACGTGTATGGCAACACAAATGGCATCGACTTACTCACAATTCAGGAACATTTCAAGGTAGAAACGAGCGATGCCACTCGTAAGTGCACGTACGCCAGACTTTAACCATAAGTGCCAACCTCTAAATTTCATCAAAGGCACAGAGGAGTTGTCGAATTGACTTAATGGATTTGAGAAAATGGAGAACTGTGTTCCGTCAAAGCAACGTATGTGGAATACCCCAAATCATGTTCTCCACTTGTACACTTTCTAGGGAAATACTCTAACGTGTGGAATTCCCCACGTTAGGACTGTTGGTATGGACAGATGTCATATATGCAATGACCTGGACCTGAACTGAAGCAGAAAAAGACGTACAAGTACTTGCCCAAAGGCCGAGATTAAGAAACCTCGAAGTCGAACTGGTGAGAATTAAAGAGAAAGGTACTCTTGATTTGATAGGGTACAACTAACGTTTTTAGACATGGCACAACTATTGTGGTAGATTATTTCCTAAAGAATTTTGACAAGATTTATAAAATATGGTCAGTGGCTTACCCAACAAGATCCACTAAGTTAGAACTCCAAGCCTAAAACAATGCAAGAACTTCAAGTGATTTGGCAATCCGAAGTGAGGATAAAGAGAATCGTACTTTTGCTGTCCGTTCAGACAAAGAACAAGAGAGAAAACAAGATAATAACCATCTAACCATGAACACCAAACACCAAAACAAAGGTATAACACGCGGCAGGTCTTAATGTTGGCAGGGACTTGTTTTGAAAGAAACAATACGGGGGATCTAAACCCCTATGCTCAAAATGCAACTATCACCATGATGGTCCATGTGCTCCTAAATGCCACAAATGCAAAAAAGTTGGCCATTTTGCTCGTGACTATAGAAGTACAGAAAATGCTAACAATGCTAACAACCAGAAGGGCACTGAGTCTGTAGAAGCCACTTGCAAGTATGGCAGTGAGGAGTTCAGGGACCAATTATTAAAGAGGGAATGTCCAAAGCTGAAGAACAACAACAACCGGGGTAACCAAGTTAGAGGTGGCAATGCTCCAGCCAAGGTGTATGCGGTAGGGAATGCATGGATAAACCCAGACTCTAACGTCGTAACGGGTACGTTGCTTCTAAACAACCGCCATGCCTCTGTCTTATTTCATACTGGTGCCTCTGTCTTATTAGATCACTATTATGACGTTGAACTAGCCGACGAGAGAATAATTGGGTCGAACACTATCCTTAGGGGTTGTATATTAAATATCTTGAACCACCCATTCAACATAGACTTAATGCCCAAAAAAGTTGTAGTTTTGACGCTATATGGATGTGTATGGATGTGGTAACGTACCAAGCAATCATTGTTGTGCCGAAAGATCGTATCGATCCCCTGGGGAAATATGAATCAATAATTGTTCACGTGTGACACGAACAAACCAGGGATAAAACGATGAATCGTCTGCACATTATCCCTCGTACACCAAAACACAAAGAATACTGCTAAAAGGAATATCCTGTCTTTTTGCAAACGTTAATACCCAAAGAGAAACGGAAGACAAGTGGAGAAGAAGCCACTTGAGGACTACCAATCGTCCGGGATTTTCCTGATGTATTCCCTGAGGACTTGCCGGGTCTTCCTCCAACTCGACAAGTAGAATTTCAAATCAATTTGATACTTGGTGTTGTACCCGTAGCTCGAGCGCCTTATCGATTGGCACCTTCTAAAATGAAAGAATTGTCGAAGCAATAAAGAAACTATCGTTAACAAAGGCCTTTATAAGACATAGTTCCTCCATCATGAGGAGCTCACGTTCCCTTGTTTTGTCAAGAAGAAGGACAGATCATTTCAATGTGCCATTGATTACCAGGGAATTTGAATAAAACTGACGGTGAAGAAAACCGTTATCCGCGTCCCAAGAATTGATGATGTTAATTAATCAGCTTCAAGGTTGAGGTGTCTAACCTCGAAGATTCGACCTAAGGTCAGGTTATCACCAACTGAGGGTTCGAGAAGAAGACATTCCAAAGACCGCCGCTTCAGAACTCGTTACGGCCATTATGAATTTCAAGTTATGCCCTTTGGTTTAACAAACGTACCTGCCGTATTCATGGACCTTATGAATCGGGTGTGCAAACGTTACTTGGATAAATTTGTGATTGTCTTTATTGACGATATTCTCATATATTCGAAAGAACAAGCAAGAACAGGGAAGAGCTCCTTAAGTTAGATTTAGAGTTGCTTAAAGACATGAAGAGTTGTATGCCAATTTTCAAGTGGAATTTTGTGGATCCCGAAAGTACAGTTTCCTCGGTCACATGATTGACAGCCAGGGTATTCACATGGACCTCGCCAAGATCAAATCCATTAAAGATTGGGCATCTCTTAAGTCACCAACAGAGATTTGTCATTTTTTAGGTCTTGCTGAGCATTATCAAAGATTCATCGAAGGATTTTCAAAGATTTCCAAACCAATGACCAAGCTCACTCAGAAAAAGGTCAAGTTTAAGTGGGGTGACAAATAAGAAACAACGTTCTAATTGTTGAAGAAGAAGTTGTGTAGTCCACCAATTCTGGCTTTATTTGAAGGAAGCGAAGATTTTATCGTATACTGCGATGCTTCGACCAAAGGTTTGGGTGCTGCGTTGATGCAAAGAGAAAAGGTGATTGCTTATGCATCACGTCAACTGAAAATTCATGAGAAGAACTATACGACTCATGATTTGGAACTTAGAGCGGTAGTCTTTTCTCTGAAACTCTGAGACACTATTGTGTATCAAAACCAAGTGTAACGGGTGTTCACAAGATACAAGAGTCTACAACACATTCTTAATCAAAAGTAAGCTGAATAGAGGTAGCGTCGTTGGTTAGATTGCCTTTAGAGATTATGATAGCAAGATTTCTTTATATCCAGGAAAGGCAAATGTTGTTCGTCTACTGATTAGCATTAAAGAAAGCCCATGAGGCATGAAGGAACGAAGCCACCATTAAGGGTTCGAGCCTTAGTCAAGACTAAAGGTTTGAATCTTCCTAAACAAATTTTGGATGCTCAAACTGAAGCACGAAAACCAGAGAACATCAAGAACGAAGATGTTGGAGGTATGTTACTTAAAAATTCTAAAGATCCGGAGAAGCTTAAGACGGAAAAGTTGGAACTCTATGTCTAAACGACAAGAGTTGGTTGCCATGCTATGGTGATTTGAGGACTGTGATCATGCACGAGTCCCATAAGTTAAAGTATTCTATACATCCAGGTTCTGAAAAGATGTACCAAGACATGAAAAAGTTATATTGGTGGCTCAATATGAAGGCAAACATCGCCACACCATATTTTTTTTTTTTTAAAACACATGTTTTAACTATTCAAGGTCAAGGCAAGAACCTCAAAAGGCCACCAGGATTGTTGATACAACCCGATAATACCATCAAATGGAGAGTGTGAATAACATCAACAATGGATTAATGTCAGACGCTTCCTAAGTCCGTCACAAGTATACGACACCATTGGTGATTGTTGAACACGACGTACTAAGTCCGTAATCTTTGTACCGTGAAGAGACTGGATCCAATGGATAAACTTGTCAAGAAATGGTACCTAAAGGAAGTTTGGTCACGAGGCATGGAATACATCTCTCTATTTATTTTGATCGAGACCTAGGTTCGCAATTCAATTTCTAGGAGTCACTATCATAATTCTTTGGGTACTAGTCTAGAAATAAGTACTGCGTACCATCCACAAATAGACGGGCAAAGAGAGAGGACTATTCAAACTCTCAAGGATATGTTGCGTGCTTATGCGATCGACTTTGGAATGGGTTGGGTTAACTATTTACCATTAGTCAAGTTCTCATATAACAATAGCTATCAACGCTAGCATCAAGGTTGCACCATTTTTGAAGCCTTTTATGGGACGAAAGTATCATATCCCTATAGACCGTTGTTGGGCCGAGGTTAGAGAAGTTCAACATACTGGTCCAGAAATAGTACAAGGAACAACTGAGAAGATCGTTCAAATCAAGCAGAGAATGCAAGAGGCTCGCAATCGACTCAAAAGAGTATACGCGATAATTAAAGCGTAAAACTGATGGAATTTCAATTTGGTGAATATAAAGTTAACATAAATTTTTCGCCTTGGAAAGGGGTCGTTAATGTTTTGGAAAATGGAGGAAGTTAACCCAAGGTACGTGGACCCATTCAAGGTGTTGAAAAGGTTGGATCCGATAAGTATAACTAAGCTTCCACTCAATAGCAAGCAGGTAACACAATAGCTTTCCTTGTATCCAACTTGAAAAAGTGCTATGTCGACGAACCATTAGCCGTTCCGTTGGATGGACTTCACTTTGATGACAAGCTTCAATTTGTCGAGGAGCCGGTAGAAATTATGGACCGTCAAGTTAAATGGTTGAACCAAAGCCGCATTCCACTAGTCAAGGTTCGATGGAACTCCAGGAGAGGTCCTGAGTTTACATGGGAACGCGAGGATCAATTCCGGAAGAAATACCCACATCTTTTTACAAAGACCGCACCGTCATCAAGTGTCGCGTCGTAAGCCTTGAGGAGAAGGCTCACTTAATGGGGACAGACTATAACACCTCGTGTTTTAGGGTCATTTGCGACGTCAATAAATTCACTATGTATTTTTAGTATTGTACGCGTTTGCTTTTAATCGTAATCGTTAAGTTAAATCGCGTAGGCTAAAAATTATCATTCAATATAAATGGGCATCAAACAATTAAATGTTTACATCAAGTAAGTGTTAAGTAATTATTTTGAAGATAATTATTAACTTTTTTCATTTTATTTTATTAGTTACGTAAATTGTTTACGTTTTGCGATAAAATTACATTTAGGCATACCCGAAACCACAATAATTAATTTACGCTTCAACAAATGCTTATTTTTATTTTCAATGTTCAAAGTTTATAAAACTTTACCCACACTTATATATTGGGACGCCTCATTTATTAGGAAATAAGCAAGACTTATCAATTGATACAAGTTTACATTCCAAGGTAAAACTACACTTATACTTTCAACATTTCAAGTGATACTTGCACATTTTTACCAAGATATTGCAAGTAAATATCTAGTTAACACAATTCCACTTTTTCATGGGATGATGTCCACCTAGGGGAACATAGAAACACATAAGGACTTGTACATATAAGAGTTAGTAAAGACCTAGCTCATGACTAGTGGTTTTGACCACTAGTCACCCTTAAAACCCTCATTTTTGCCCCATTTGTGTCGTGTCCCCCCTATTGACCACATGGATCTTGGTCTTTTTTATACAATTGGCTAGTCCTTTATACATATAAGTCATTCATGCTAAGAGATAACAACACACAACACTTAACACTTACCAAAATCAAAACTTTCTCTCCCTTTTTCTTCTTTGAAGGCCACGGCAAACAAAACCCCCTATAATAATCCATAGCTTGATTTTATAAGACCATACAAGCACTCATACATCATATCTAAGATACCTCAAGGTGTTTTAAAGGTTTGATTAAACCTTTAAAAGGATTGAAGCAAGAAAGGAAGCTAGGGTTTTTCTTAGAAAATTTAGGGTTTTCACCCTTTGTTTTCAAGCAAGGATTTAAATCACAAGGGTGTGATTTGTTATCCCATTTACCACTCATCATACTAAGGTTATCTAAAACCCTAAACATTTCATAATCATGATTTTATGTGTATATTAGTTCTCTATAGCAAAATCACCATTAGGATGCTTTTAAACATGTAAGACATATTTTTACTTGTGACTATGGTTTTGTACACTTTTTTATATGTTATGTTGTTGGTAATATCATGTTAAAATGGATATATAAGTGTTATACCATGTTGGTTTAAGTATAAAAAGTGTATATACAAATTAGGGGTTTTAAAGTTTACTTAATAAGTTACAAGTAAAAGTGTTATAAATGACTTGTTAATCTTGTTGTCATGACGTCATGTGGAGCAAATAAGGACAATTGGACATTATTATATGTATGACATAGGTGTAAAAGAAGATTTGTTGAAGGACTTGTTGTAATTTACTATGTTAAAAAAGTATATAAAACAACTATTAATAAACAAGTATACACATGATTTTCAAATGGCTGTTTTGGTTCTGTCATGGTGACAACCATAATATGTTTAAATAAAGCTATTTACACCTCATGCATAAACCAAATATTAAAAGATCTTGAAAACCGCCTTATAACTTAAAATATACTAAGACAAATATATGTTTTAATACGTTAAGTACCAAACCCAAAACCGTGAATTATAAAATAAACTTTATGAAAGCAAGTTATAAAATACTTCTAAAATATAAAGTTTAGTATTTTTCACATATCACACATATTTTTAGGATTCCAAAATGATAAGAATCATTATTTTTAAATCAATAACGAAGGAGTTATGAATTTCGCGTGTTTACGGTAATTAATACTTTTATAAAAAGTTACTGTTAATCAGAGACATTTATTTTTGGAAAACCTCATAAATAAGTAGAACTTTTAATTACGAGAACGTACTCGAAAGAATCGCTAAAAACGGAGCTATAACGAATAAGATACGCTATTTACGATAACTAAAACTATAAAAATAACTTTATAACTGGTGTATACAGTAAAAAGTTCTGTTCACCAGAGGACATGAAATACAAAAATGTCATATTTTGATACGTCATCTTAATACGAAAGCATGGACATAAGAAACGCGAGAAACGGACTTGAAACGATAAAGTTATGTCATTTTTACTAAAGGTATATTTATAAACGATTTCACTTTATAAATATGATTTCACTAAAACAATTAGATGGTGATTAGCTATATAGAATTATATAATGTCGGTAACCCAAGAATCACTTCACTTCATTATGATGAACAAGAAAATAAGATTGGATGATGAGAAGAATTGTAGAGAGAGAAAGTGAGAGAGAAAGTAACAGAGAATGAGATTTGGTTTACCTTGGCAAAGCGTAAGTTACAAATGACCAACCCACCTTACCTTCCTTGGTGAGGTGTATATGTATCAAAACTAAAAGGCTTTCATGCCTTTAGTAATTCTACGGGCCAGACTCTGGATTACTTGGGCTTTCGCCCGATACACGTGATCGGTTAGCTTACATTTAAGAGCCCGTTTACCCGTCTACAAGCCTATACAACGTATATGTTATAATGACGACGAGACCTATTATACATTAATTAACGAACTTCCATAGTTCGACACTCAATATTTGTGAGTCAACAGATCTCCCCCAAAGTGAGTTCCTTGTAACACTCCCTTCGTTGAGATCAATGAGATTGCTTTTCGTATATGCTCTTATTGATCTTTGTCTCTGTCCAACGATGTAGCTTTGTTGCCTTCATTGCTTTGTAATCTATGATCTTGAGCTTTTGTCATTGTCTTTTCGTCCGAGATCTTTAAATCTTTATCCTTCCGTCTTGATCATCTTTGCCACCTTGCAATCTTGTGTCTTGACCAACATGCTCATACTTTGCATCATCTTGAAAGCTGCTAACATCTCCTTTGAAAGCTTTATATCTTTTGAAGAAGATCTTGTATATCAAGTTTGAACGGAAAGTCTTTGTCATTAATTCTTAAGCTTCATAATTCTTAAATCTCGTGTCTTATAGTATGTCTTTGTAGTTTTGAGCATGAGCATGTGGTAATGAATCCGACTTCACTGGAATAAGGCATCATCCACACCATCTCCACTTTATGTAACCTGAAATAAAACAGTTAGCCATAAATCATAGTGGACGAATATGGCTACTGTCATTCTCCCTAGTATTTGGTATAGATTAACCTTATGGTTCCGTAGGACCGTTTTACACAGTATAAATATTGGTACTTGTGACAGGTAGATTCAAAGAATCTCCTTGAAATGGGTTTCCAGCTCATAGCGTAGATCTTCTAACAACATATGTATTTAAGATTTACCATCTTCTAGTTCTCATTAACCGTAACGTCTCAAAGCAACAACACGGTTAATATAAGCAACCTATACGTTACACATCTTTTACTGAATCATCGTCAATTTACTTCCTAAACCAAGTTTAGATACACATAGAATCGCACCAACGATTCTGTTCCATTAGACACAAAGATAGATTCATAAAGAATCCTCTGTCGATTCCCTACAAGAGCTTGTTTTGAGCCGGCTCAAGCAGGATTTCCATCTCAATTGTGACGTACATAAGTATCACTCAGAAGTTTTTCATTCCATCACAAGGATAATGCGTAGGAACTTGTTAACAGTTTAGTGAACAAATTGTGTCCTAACAAGTGTTAGTAATGAATAAGAAATTATCCAAATGAGATTTATTTATGATCTCTTGGCTCTAGATTTTGATTATTGCGATTTGTGTTTTAGTAACAGTATGCTGGAGCGATACTTGCCGACCTATTCAATATCAACTAACTAAAGAGGCAAGTCAATAGAAGACATTTGTATCTCCGTGACAAATGAGACAAGACGTCTGTTGAGAGAAACCCGAATGCTGGGGAGGATTGTGCATTACATCACTGGGTCCATGACGTCGTCTTCAAAATCAACAATCAACAATGTGATTCTGACGAAGCATATGTATTGACTCGGTTTTTCTGTCTAAGTTGATTTGGAGGGCTACTTTCTTTAGACCCTTTATCCTAACATTTCTTTTTAATTCTTCAACCCCTCAATGCTGTACCAAGATGTCATTACTACCCAAAAACCACCTTGTTGAGATTTTTCCAGTGTTAGCTCAATCTTATCGGCATTCTTCCCTTATACAACATTCATCTGCCAATCATACCTAAGGACTACTATTTCTAAACTATTGAGTGTCCTAGTGATCCCTCCAGTTCTGGTTTGATCAGATGACACATACCAACCTTACCTACCTTTTGACTTCAGAATCATCTTGAAATAAGATGTTTGTAGGAAGAATCGTAACCATAAAACCTTTTTCGAAAGTATCAAGCACTTTGAGATAGATAAAGATCACTTATTATTTTCAAGATCACATTTTAAATACATTTCTCCCCTTATTTTAAATACTAATTCACTTAGTTTTTGAAATACTTTGTGATTAAAATTTGTCTTGAAATACCATGGGGAAAACTTTTACTTAGCATGAATTACAAGGAACATTAACTTGCTCCCCCTCGATTTTACATATGTTTGACAACCCAAGAACCATGATACCAAGTAGTAAAATGATTATAAAAATTGAGGTTAGCATTGTTGAGTCCACAATATTATGAAAGTATTATTAATTGTCCATCGAAGGAAATCTTGAAAAATTATGCTCAACCACCTAATCATCTTATAACATTCAATCTATTTAATAGTCATTATTACCTCCTTAATGTTATTAAGTACCATTTCATAATGTGTTGAATACATTAGAGGATGTCCATGTTATGATGTATCCAACAATCATTAAAACATTGTTTTTCAGAAAACTCCCCCTCAAACATTGACTCATTTTATAAAAAATTACAAACCAAGTATGTAGGAATAAAGTCTTGAAAAACAATCATGAGGACTGGAGTGTTGAACATACAATTTTGAAAGATTTTTGAATTGTCATTGAGAAATTCTTGAAATTGTGTTCAAGCGACACTGATAAGATGAAAAACCAAATGTTATAGAGACTTCTCATCTAACGCAAAGGATAAGCCACTTATTCTACCTCTCTCCTTTGTCGTTCGGGTCCGAGTTGCAATCTGAGAGTGATTACAAGTCATTAAGAAAAATTAGAAATAACATGTTTTGAAAACGTTTGAAACTCCTGTTCGAACTTCATTTACACGCCCGTGTCGATGTTAATCAACATTTTTAGGTACGTAAATGTTATCGATTCCAAGAGACATGTCAAAAAGAATATTATTTGAAACATTTTCGTGATTTTTTGATTTTGGTATATTTTCCTTTTTGAAATTTATATATTTGTAATTGTTTTATAAAAAAAATTTACATTTTACCTCAACATTGTTATGTGATGGTGAAATAGTAATTCCAACTCTTGTCGTGATGTAGCTGTCTTGTCTGTTGGATGAACAACTTTTGGAACCAGCTTTGAACTTGACTGTTCATTGCTGTGGTCGTGAATTCCGAGTTCTGAACTATTTATGAATAGAAAGTTCATTATTATGTTCACAAATCAAAATTCCTTGTAGTCCCCCCCTGTTTTCGGGAGAATATCAGTCTTTTCATCCAACCAAACTCTGAGTCCTACTTATATGTAGAATTTAATGAAGTACCTGCATGTAGTTAAGTGTACCTGCACGACATCAAAAGTTTGTTTGTAAATTTTCAAACTGGTTAGTTAAATCATCATTTGACAAGTTTGGGGTTCAACTGTCAACCTTGTTGTGGATAGATGTGAAAATCTTTCCAGTAGGAACCCATCTAAGACCAACTGTCTTAAAAATTTACCCGTCGGTTTCCACCTAAGACAAGATCTAAGAGTCATTGTTTTCTCATGCACAAACAGAACTCTTTTTGAATGAAGACCTATTTCTTTTGGATTTTGTCTTTCTGGTTTTTTTCTTTGGCAAACTGTTTTTGCTCTAACGGGTATGTATCTTTGTTGTCTTATTGGAGGAACCTTAGCATGTGAGTTTGACTCATTCAGGGAATTTTGTTACACAAGAATCATGATTGGGAATTAAAGACTCATTTTCTGACATGTGAGCAAACAAAATGTTTTGGAGTCAGAAAAAGTTCTAAGAATTCCTAGAGAGTTCTGCAATGGCAACAGTCTTTGTCGTGACGCAACTACTCTTAGATGCCAGAGCCACTCCTAGATCATTTTGGTGTTATTGAATCCTAGGTTTTGGTTTGCTACCATTAGTCGTGCTTTGTGAACTAGCAGAAGGCATCACACTAGGTCTAAATTCCTAATGCATTCATTGTGGTCTTTTTCTTAGCCTTCCTCTAGGTAGTGTTTATAAACCATGTCATTTGAGCTATACCTAGATGAGCCAGGTGCAATAATGTGATGAGGTTTTGCAACAGCATATTCTCTTTCCTTAGGAAAATAATGTGTAGTGACTGGTTTTGACAAATTATTATTGACATCAACTTGGGAGGCAAACCGTTGCTTTGAAATTCTAGGTCGTTCAGACTTAAACATAGTCGGTTGTCTAACAACTGATTAGTTTCTACGTGGTTGTAAAACCGGTTTTTATTTCCCTAAGATTGACGATTTGCAAACTAGTATTCACACTATATCTTGTTAAATTCCTTAACTTATTTCTTAATGCTCTAATGCAAACCCTTTTCCTGAAGTTGAGCTTTGAATATATCATTATTTGCAATCAAAGAAAGTATTGTGTTCTATGTTCCATAGCTGCGTTGTCTTGATAGGAATCAAACAAATTCATTGTAATGCCTTTTCAAAGTCTCATTTTCCTTAAGTAATTTAACCACTTTATGTTCTAATTCGATGTTTTTATTTGTTTCAAATTACATCAATGTAATGTTTAACCTTGGCTTCATTACTTTTTTTACTTCAAAAAATTGACCATGTTGCCTTTCTTTTAAAGCTTGATTTTGATATTTAAGTTCAAGATTAACACAATGTGCTTCCATTCTTAAAAACTTTGAAATTGGACAAAGTCTTTTGAGACGAATATTTTCAGATGTTAAGAATATTGTATATTAGAGTTCAGTTGTCTGGTTATCAGTTAATATAACAGGCAAAGGACATGTGTCATGACATTGTTCAGCATTATGGTCAACATCTCCTTCATTATTAAATTCAGGTTGCTCAGTATGTTGTTGTCTAGTAGCAAAGATATTGATTTAGCATTGTGTGTACTTCAGGTCCATTGGCTCTTCATCATATGATGTTTTGAATATCTGCATCATCAGTTAAAGTGCATATTCCCATGATCTGCTCTTGTATCTTGCTCTTTTAATGTTGTCCCACTGCTTTCTGTATCAACCAAGCTAGCATCCAATGCTTTACTCGAATCAACCTTATCCTCTGTTGTCTGCATTTGTCTTTCATTCACCCAGCTGTTATACTCTTGTTTATGCTTTGCTCTTTCATCAATCGACTTCTTAACAGATTCCATGTGTTGGATCAGTGTGTCACAGAATTCTGGAATCTCGAGTTGAGTGCATTGTAGAAAGTAGTTGCATGCCATTACAACATATTCATCATCCATATATATCCGTGACTTGATGAACATCTGAAACTGTGTCTCGAGTACTTTAAAAGCAGCCATGGATCCAATCTCTTAAAATTCTTCTTTGTCAAGTTGTTTTTCTAGTTGGTCCACGTTCAGGAACATTGTGCCTGTGAAAGTCTCTATATCTTGACCAAAGAGTGTCGCAAATGCACGTTTGAATCCAGACTCGGTTCGAGTTCCTTGTAAGTCGTTGTTTGAAAGAAGCTTGAGGTGTGAATGAAGTTGTCGAAAAGATACCATGCAACTTTCTTTTGCTTTGTCTTGAATTTGTTGCATTTGTTGTTCTTCCGAATTAGAACACAAAGATAAAGTATCTTTCGTTTCCATTGTACTGAAAATTGTGAAGTGAAAAAGATTTGTAGGATCTTAAGCAGGTAAAGTGATTGTTGTTGTGGATTGAAATCAATTAACGTTCATGGGATTTTACAAATCTATGACTTAAACCGTAAAAAGAATCAACTTTTACGGGATTTTACTAAATCAAGAAGAAACCGTGAAACAATAATTGTTGTTGTTGAAGAACTTGAGCTTTTGTTGACGATTTATGAGCTTAAAACGATGACCGAATACCACACTTTCAACTTAAAATGATTAACGGTTGATTAAATCATAAACAAGGACTAATGGTGTAATTAAAATCCAAGTCTCGTGCTTAACGGTTGTTAAATGAAGTTGTAGGTACTGAAAATGTAATAACGGATCACTTTGGAGGACTAACGGGCTGTTTTATAAGTCCTAAGGACTAACGATGTGAACTAGATTCAACTTTGAGGGTTTAATAAACAACCAAGGACGAACTGTGAAAGTATATTAGAGACCAAGGACTAAAGTTGCAAATTGTGAAAATACTTTGATAAAAAACAATTCCCGCTCTATAGTATGTCATCTTCTTCGAGTATAAATGATAAAATTGCAATGTGTATGTTTTGAATCTCGCGGAGTCGACGTGATATCGACGTTAAAACTAAATATACCAACGTTGTATAAAATGATTCACGATCGCACCGGTGTATGTCTTAAGATCCCTTCCGTTGACCGACACTCGAAACCGAAAAACCCAAAACAAGTCGAAACTAACGTGCTTAATTTCTAGATGTTGTCATGTTTCGCTCAAAGAAGCTGGAATACATGTTTCGCTTGAGTTATAACAAATTTGGCAGAGTTTCGTTCTATAAAATGTAATATTTCGCTCGAGTGCAACCTGTTTACATGTTTCGCTTAACTTGTGACAACATATTTCGCTTAACCTTGTTCAACATATTTTGTTGTCAATTTAAACGAGTCATACATTTTTTTCGCTTAACATGTACTTTCGAGATTCTTGTCTTGTAGTCAAAACACAAAAACTGTTGTCCTTTTCGTTTCAGCTAAAAACGGGATCTATGTCTCCTTTGTTTCAAATCGTTGAGGACCACAAAATAATAAGCAAACCAAACAAAAAAAATAAGCTCTAAGAAAAGCTTGAAAATAAGCTCCTAACACCAAGTAATAGGCCACGACCTATAAGCATAACGAAATAAGCTTTTACAAAAACGTAAAATCAACAAGAATCCTTGAATAAGCTAATGTTGAACACACCATTTAATAAACCGATAAGAAATAAGTATGAGAAGAAAAAACTCAAGACAATGAAAACGTGGTGTCAAATTTGCTTTCCAAACTAAAAAAGCATTCATATTTGACCAAACATATTTGATGCAACCAATCAAATAGCCCAAATGATTTTCTTTCTTTTTAACAGTAAGCCCACTTGTTTGACACACAACTAGATGATTTTGTAAGACAAAAAATATATGTGTATGTCAATAAGTACGAAAATGAAAAAAAAAATAAAAAAAAATGAGCACGAATAAAAAATTAGCCGAGTGAAAACAAAGATAAATAAGCCGAATAATGGGCTCAAACAAATCACTAAACCCACCCGTGGCGAGTGATACCAAATGTCGGTAACCCAAGAATCACTTTACTTCATTATGATAAACAAGAAAATAAGATTAGATGATGAGAAGAATTGTAGAGAGAGAAAGTAGAGAGAGAAAGTAAGAGAGAATGAGATTGTTTACTTGCAAATGTGTAAGTTACAAATGACCAACCCACCTTACCTTCCTTGGTGAGGTGTATATGTATCAAAACTAAAAGGCTTTCATGAATTTAGTAATTCTACGGGCTGGGATTGGGATTACTTGGGCTTTCGCCCGATACACGTGACCGGTTAGCTTACATTTAAGAGAACGTTTACCCGTCTAGCCTATTACAACTATATTAAATTAATGGCGCAAGAACCTAATTGATAATTAAATGAACGAACTTCCATTGTTCGACTCAATATTTTGAGGCTAACATACCTGTGGTATGTAGTATAACTTCAAAGTGATAGTACATTATACGACCTATATTAGAGATAAGGTTGCACATCGTCAATACCGTGTACGCATTTTCCTGAGATATACATGATATACGCTCACTCAAGGTGAGTTTCATAGCCCCATACTTTTACATGATTTGTTGTTATAAGTTTTTTGGGTGAGAAACATGCACTGTTTTATACTTGGACACAATGGGATAAAAGTTTTACATTATAGATTACGTGTTTGCCTAAGTAGCGATAACCCAAGATAGAGCCTATTATCATGACTGCAATTACTGAAAGTGAGCGCGAATGTATGAATAGATCCTATTGGGGATCGACATGCCGTATCGGCGTGATTAGCTATCACTGACCAATGAACTATACCAAGTCAAACATAGGATGTTGCGGGTTATAACATCCACCACGGTAAATGTAGGGCCATTTATAGGTATTTATTTATGTCGAAGCTTCAGTATCATGAGCCTTAGGGCAACATAATTTCATTATATGATGTCGGCAGCGATGCATTGTCCTACTCTAGGGAAATCTTTTGTTCCTACATTATACCTTTATCAAACCTATGAATTCACCAACATTATTGTTGACATTTTAAAGCAATGTTTTTCAGGAGGTCAATAAGCACGTGTGCAAGGATACATTTGGTTTTAATTTGATACATGCTATTTAAAGATTTTTGTCGCATTACATTTTGTATATCTGTTATGGGCTAGAAATCTTTGTATTTTGAACAAGTGAAGCTTCGGGCTTATGTAACAAATACTTTGTTAAATCCAATGTATCGGTTTTAAACGACTTTTTGGTCGTTCTATATATATCTTGTGTTATTGATCTATGAAGTAACACGCCCCGACCCCTTATTCCGTTGCGACCCAATTTGGGGGTGTTACAGATTGGTATCAAGAGCCAAGGTTATAGAGAAACCATGGTTCAAATGGTTTTTGCTGGAACTATAACCATATTCAAACATTGCATTCCATACAAATGGACTTTTCATGGACAACATACATACACTGCTTGTGTGCATTATTGGTTAAGACTTAGAATTATTCATGATTTATATAACATGTTTATAGATATAATGTATATTACTATAAGGAGTCTTTATATTAAATACTAATATAAAGTTATTTTGGATTTTCAGATACAGTCATGTTCAGATTTTAGAGATGAAAATGCCCCCACTATTACATACACAAGAGGTGTCCACCGTTCGACCGAGCACGAGGACTGACCCTGGATGATGAGATGACCCGAATGTGCAGCTCGCCTTACAGGCCTACCGCGCCATCGAGCAGACTCATACCTGGCCCCAAGGAGCCACAGTCACCACCCCTACCAGACTTTGTCCCTATGACTATAAGTCAGAGTAGATAAGCCATGCAGGAGGACGAGGTGTTTCTGGCTGAGGAGCAGCCACTGCCGCTCCTGCCTCACCCACTGCTCAGGTCGAAACCGAATATGTTTCCCGAAGTCCGATCCTGAGGAGATCTGTAGGAGGATGACTACGGAGGACCATACGGAGAAACGCTATCGATATCCTGCAACGGAGAGATGAAGGCAATGATGAGGAAGAGCCATCTGAAGAAATGAGGATAAGAGAGGTTGATATAGAGAGCTGAGACGAGGAGGAGGAGAGCACCCACTCCTAGCTGACTCCACAACTATTGCTTTGACAGCTGCTGACAGAGCCCCATCAGCGTATGAGACAGACCTTTGAGACTGACGGAGACTGCGGCCACAACCCACACCCAACACCCTGACATATCGCGTTAGCATCTAGGATTTCTATCCTGCTCCTAGTGTTGCCAGACTTCTCGCTATATCTACTCCACCATCATCACCACTTTCCCTATGGTCATAACCACTTCCCCATATACCTTCTCCACCACTACCCCCGATACCATCTCCATCACTACCACTATCACCACCCTTACCTGTATCAGCTCCACCACCTGCTAGTCCTATTCGTCCGTTGGGCTATCAAGCTACTATGATCCGGCTGAGATCCGAGGCCTCATCTACTTCCCATTCACTACCATTACCACCACCCATCATACTCTCCCACACCAGACCAGATGCACCATCATCAGGGAGACCACCATTGCTACTACTCTCTACTAACCGTAGAGAGGACAGACCCAAGGTTACCTTACCCCCTCAAAAGAGGTTAGGTATCGCTCTTAGTCTTAGATACAAGATCAGAGAGAGATCATCTGTTGCTGCTGCTAGACCGGCAGGAGGTCATAGGTAGCCTATGGTTTTGTTGGCACCATGGATAGAGAGATCAGGTGTGATCTAGAAGAGAAGTTTGGATAGGATCACCGACTCTTGGGATGAGATAGTTGAGGCCATGCAGGGGACACCACTAGTTACCGATATGGCAAAGTTTAGCCAGAGGATGACAAAGTTTGAGACTAGGGTTAGGCAGGACACAGACGAGATATATACGAGGTTGGATGATGAGCACGGGCATAACGATTGGCTGTCAGGCTCAACTGTTGATTAGTTATAGCGTGCACAATGCAGTACTGCTAGACACATGGAGACTTAGAGGCTAGAAAATGTCTAGAGAGAGCTTAGGGATGATCTATAGATGCGGTGAACTTGCACATGCAGAATGATATGTAACTACGTTACCACAGTTTTATAGCTTCTGAAGTAAGAGATTAGCAAAGTTATAGTTAGCGGACCGTAGATACAACAGTGGATTAACAAGATGCTAGCAACAGACCACTAGGAGGTAGGAACACTCGCGAATGCAAAAAGCAAGTGAAGAGACTTATAGACTCAAGATTGGCAATTAGTTACAGAGACAGCAGGGACCCGTTAATGGTCCGGCAAAGCCAGAGCTACCAGAGGAGGCTGGTAACAGTTCCTAGATCCTGTTATGGCTAGTTATTTTGTACATCCTACTAAGTATTACGGTTTCAATCCCGGCTAGTATGAGCTTTAGGTTGTATATATTCTTTTTATCTTGTAATCCAAATCATGATGTGATCAATTTTTAACTAAACCAATCAGTGTATGTTTTTCCAATTATAAATGGAAATTGTGGAATTATGTCCATGTCTCTAATCGAATTTATTATGAATGAATATCGATTTAGCTACACCATTGTTAATTTTAATCCAGTTGTGCATTTCGCTATGTGATGTGATCTCATTTTACTTATTGGGCATATGTCATGTCATGGTTATGATTTTATAAATCTACGGTATTATATTTTCTTGTGATTTGAAGAAAATGGCACCAAAAAGAAGGACCACGGGGTTAAACCCCGAAACAATACCGCCCGCAACAGCCGCCAACACTACCACTGTCACTAATGCCCAACTTTAGGCAATGATTGACCAAGGCATTACTACCGTTTTGGCCGTACGTGATGCAAACACGAATGGCGTCGACAACCACAATTTAGGAACATGTGCTAGGAGAAACGTGCGAGCCACTCGTAAGTGCACTTACCCAGACTTCATGAAGTGCCAACCTATAAATTTCAAAGGCACAAAAGGAGTTTTCGAATTGACTCAATGGATTAAGAAAATGGAAATTGTGTTCCGCATAAGCAACTGTTCTGTGGAAAACCAAATCAAGTTCTCCACTTGTAATCTTCTGGGAAATGCTCTAACGTGGTGAAACTCCCACGTTAGGACTGTTGGTAATGACATTGCTTATGTAATGACCTAGACTGAACTGAAGAAGAAAATGACTGACAAGTACTGCCCAAGGACCGTGATTAAGAAGACTCAAAAGTAAAACTATTGGGAATTGAAAGTAAAAGTTACCTGATGTGGATAGGGGTCAACCAACGTTTTCAGGAACTGGCAACCTGCTGGAGGGTAGAATGTTACCCACAGAATCTACAAGATTGAGAAAATAAGTACGGTGGTGCTTAGCCCGACAAGATCCACGGACTGTAGTAGCATCCACGCCTAAGAACAATGCAAGAGAGCAACTGAAATGGCAATTCGGAAGTGATGGATAAGGAAATACTACTTTTGCGTGACCGTCAGACAGATAACAAGAGAAAGCGAAGGATAATAACCAACAACTACTACAACACCAACAGGACCAAAACAAGAGGCAGCAACACCGGCAATGCTTAATCAGCATGGGAACTTTTTGAGAAGGAAACAATATGGGGGGAATTCCTAAACCCATGCTCCAAAATGCAATAATCACCAAAGATGTCCATGTGCTCCTAAATTCCATCAAATGCAAAAATTGGCCATTTTGCTCGGTAAGACTTTAGAAGTACGAGCAAATGCTAACAATGCTAACACCAGAAGGGCACTGGGTCGGTCAAAGCCAACTTGCTATGAGTGTGTGTTAGTTCATTGACATTAAAGAGGGAATGTCCAAAGTCTGAAGAACAAAACAACAACCGAGGTAATCATGTTGGAGGGTGGCAAAGCTCTAGCCAAGAGTATACGGTAGGGCAAATCAGGGACAAACCCAGACTCCAGACATCTGTTGATGGGTATTACGTTCCTTCTAACTACCGCTTTATGCCTTTGTCTTACTTGATACTGGGTGCCGATAGAAGTTTGTATCCACGGCATTTAGCTCCCAAATTGATATCACACCCAACTGCAATTAGATCACTATAGGACGTTGAACTAGCCTGACGGGAGGAATAATATTGGTTGAACACCATCCTTATGGGTTTGTTGCATTAAATCTCTTGAACAACCCATTCAAAATAGACATAATGCCGTATCACTTTGTAGTTACACGCTAAATTGGTATGAGATTGGTTGGTAAAGTACCAAGCAATCATTTGTGTGTGCCAAGAAGATCGTTCGTACCCTAGGGGAAAATGACACATTAATTGTCACAAAGTGTGACGGAAGCAACCAGGTGGATACGAGGCCGTAGCACATTATTCCCATACACCAAAACTAACTACATGCAAACAAGGATGTCCAGTCTTTGGTAAACTTAATACAAAGAGACGTAAGACAAGACAGAGAAGAAGCGACTTGAGGAAGTACCAAACGCCAATATTTTCCTGAAGTAGTTCCCTTAAAGGACTTGTTCAGTCCTGACTCCGACTCACAATTGGAATTTTAAAATTAAATCGAAATGATACCTACTGGTGCGGCACCCCATACTTGGGCGCCTGTACGATTGGCACCTTTTGAAATTGAAAGAATTGTCAGAGCAATTAAAAGAACTTTCGAAAAAGGCTATAAAAGACCAGTTCCTTCACCCTAAAGGGAAGCTCCATCTTGTTTTCCAAGAAGTAGGACGGATCATTTTCGAATGAGCATTGATTAACAGAATGAATAAACTGACGGTAAAGAACCATTATCCGCTCCCAAGAAATTGATGATTATTTTGAATCACTTTCAAGGGCGATGTGTCGTACTCGAAGATCGACCTAAGGCCAGTTATCACCATTCTGAGGGTTCAAGAAGAAGACATTCCGAAGACCGCCTTATCAAAACTCGTTACGCCAATTAAAAATAAACAATATTAAATCCATTTGGTTTGACAAACGCACCTGCCGTATTCATGGACCTTATGAATCGGGTATGCAAACCTTACTTGGATAAATTCGTGATTGTCTTTATTGACGATATTCTCATATATTTGAAGAACAAGCAAGAACACGAAGAGCACCTTAAGTTAACTAGAGTTAGCTTAAGAAAAGAGGAGTTGTATGCCAAAATTTTCACAGTGTGAATTTCGGATCTGAAAGTATAGTTCCTCGATCACATATTGACAGCCAGGGTATTCACATAGACCTCCGCCAAGATTGAATCCATTAAAGATTGAGCATCTCCTAAGTCACCAATGGAGATTCGTCAATTTTTAGGTCTTGCTGGGTATTATCAAAGATTCATCAAAGGATTTTCGAAGATTGCCTAACCAATGACCAAACTTACTCAAAATAAGGTCAAGTTTGAGTGGGTTGACAAACAAGAAACAGCGTTCCAATTGTTGAAGCAGAAGTTGTGTAGTACACCAATTCTATCTTTACCTGAAGGAAGCGAATATTTTATCGTATACTGCGATGCTTCGAATCCAAGGATATTGGGGCACTGTGTTAAGCAAAGAGAGAAGGATATGGTCTTTATGGAATCACGGCAACTAAAAATTCATGAGAAGAAACAATAAAACGGACTCAAGATTGCGGAACTTGGAGCGATAGTGTTTTCTCTGGAAACTCTAGAGCCACAATTTGTACGGAACCAAGTGTAAGGTGTTCACGGATCACAAGAGTTTACAACACATTCTTAATCAAAAGGAGCTGAATATGAGGCAGCGTCATTGGTTAGAATTGCTTAGTGCTTACGATTGCAAGATTCGTTATAACCTAGGGAAAGCAAATGTTGTCGGCTGGACGCCTTGAGCAGGACGGAACGAGTAGCCACCATTTAAGTTTGAGCCTTAGTCCACTAATAATGGATTGAATCTTCCTAAACAAAATTTTGGATGCTCAAACTGAAGTACAAAAACCAGAGAACATCAAGAACGAAGATGTTGGAGGTATGTTACTTTAAAATTTTAAAGATCCGAAGAAGCTTAGGATGGAAAAGTTAGAACCACCGCTTTAAGGAACTCAATGGCTAAAAGGCAGTGAGTTGGTTGCATGCTATGGTTATTTGAGGACTGTGATCATGCACGGTCCTACAATTCAAAGTATCTATAACATCCGGGTTTCTGAAAAGATTGTACCAAGACATGAAAAAGTTATATTGGTGGCCCAATATGAAGGCAAACATCGCCACCTATGTTAGCAAATGTTTGACTTGTGCCAAGGTCAAGGCAGAACATCAAAGGCATCATAGATTGTTGTTACATAACCCATATGCCTCAATGGAAGTAATACAACATCACTATGTATTTTTGATCAGAACTCCTAGGTCGTACACATAAAGGTTACACACACCAATTGGGTGATTTGTTGACCCGACTTACAAAGTCCAGCAAACTTTGTAACCGATGAGAGAGAAAAAAAGTTAAAAATTTATCCCGATGATAAACTTGTAAGAAATGCACCTAAAGAGGTGGGTACATAAGAGGCATGGAATAACCTCTCCTGATTATTTTTTGTGATCGTGACCGCTAGTTTGCGCAATCAAATTTTTTGGAGTCACTTTCTAAATGCATTGGGTACTAGTCTAGGATATGAGTATTGCTAACCAAACCACAAATAGAACGAGCAAAGCGAGAGGACTATCAAACTCTGAGGGATATGTTACGTTGCTTTGTGAAATCGACTTTTGGAAAGGTAGGGTGGACCAATGCCATAATCGTGTTTTTCTCATATAACAATAGCTAACACGCTAGCATGCAAGGCTGCACATTTGAAGCACTTTAACGATCAAAAGTGTCGTTCACGCCCGTTTGTTGGAGCCAAGGTTGAGAAGTTCAACTCACTTGGTCCAAAAATAGAACAAGAAATGTTGGGAAATTTACATTCCACACTTAGTACAGTTAGTTAAATACTTATACCACTAGTAATATTTAGTACTGACAGTACAAAGAGTTAATACTCGCTTCAGATAGTTAGTACCAAAGTTAGTATAAAAATAGTTAGTAACCATTAAGAGATATGCATGAGATATTATAGGAAAAGATATGCATTATCTTTTACGCATTTGTAATCCAGAATAAGGTGTTTTTCCTTGTGTATAAAAGAGGAACCCTCATGGAAAATTATAGATATCAGTTCATTGTCAATTCATAGTTAATGCAAGCAATATAAAATACTGAGTTTAACGAATATTCATTGTTCTTCTTTGCATTATAAGTTAGATTCCGCATAACTTATAGTGTTCTTAATCATTGTTTCTCATGTAGTTTGTGTGAATCTATTCATATTAGCTACAACCCTTAAAAAAGGTAGTAAGATCTATATTCAAAGGGATCTACAAGTGGTATCAGAGCCTGTAGAGAAACTCTAAGTAAGAAGAACCAAAACCAGTTATAAATCTCTATCTAACAAAGCAATTCAATGGCTGGATCAGAAGATGATAATCCACCACCACCACCACCACCATCACAAACACCAACACAACAACTCCATCACACTTTTCAAACCATCAAACATCCATATCTCAAGAAAGTTGAGAAATGACATATGGGCCATTGAAAATAGAACATCATTTGGCCTCATACAACTACCTATCTGGGAAGTATTCAAAGAGGAAATGGTCCACTGATTGTCATAACTAATACAAATGCATAAATAGAAGGTTCTGCCTCCTGAAGACTGTAGAACAAGAGTTTAGCAAGAGAAAGGAAAGAAAAAGCAAGGACCGCTTATGCTTATGTCTTTACCCAGAAAATCAACTTGCTAAATTTTCATAAAAGACTGATGCTAAAGAGATGTGGGAAGCTCATTAAATCTAATTTGGTGGAAATGAAATCAAAGAAGAAGCCAAAGTATAATGATAAGTGTAAAATACACATATCTGTTAACACCTAAAAAGGCCCAATTAAGCCCAAAACAGACTAAAAATGGCAAAGATATGCTTGTTTTTATGTTTTGTGTGTGCAGGTACGGATATATCAAAAATCACAAGAAAACCGTCAAAAATGGGCAAACACGGACACGAGAAACGAAAGAGCATAAGAGAAGCCAAAGATTTAAAGCCAAAGCCAAGAAAAGTCAAACCTTGGTCAACAAAAGTCAACCACAAAATGACAAAAACTCAAATGTTCCAAATCAATCCCTTAACTTTCCAAAAGTTACACAAATAGTCCCTAACTCTTATTGGGCCCTTAAACCCTAAAAAACCATACCCGGAAACCTTTAAACCAAAAACCAAGTCCAAGCCCACAACAAAAGCCCAAACCCTAGCCCAATACCCCTTTTATAAAACCACAAGGGCCATTCATGCCATTTTTAAAAGTCCTTTTAATACTACAAATGAGATAAACAAAAGACAAGGACCATATTTGCTAATACTCCAAAGTTTAAAACGATTTTTACCTTGTTTTAGTTATAAAAGAGCGCCAAACCATGGCACGTAATTCATTCAATCGTAAAACCCCCCCCTCCATACATACCCAGGGGAAATCATGGGCTTTTTCTATTAGATGGTCATAGGACGACAATTCAATTGATCAACAGCAAAATGGCAGGGTTAATTATGTCAAATCAAGCACTCCTATTGGCTAACTAAAGCAAGGGTGCCACGTGGCTATGAAGAAAGCACAGGGAGTGACGGGTTTTTACTCTATTATCACTCACACAACTAGCACAAGCTGTCACATCAAAAGAATGACAGCTTGGCAATCCGTGTGAGTATAATTTGATCTAACGGATGAGTCTAATGATCCAATCATTGAAGGAATTCAAGGGATGTGATCAAAAGGAGCGTGGGCAGCAAGGAAGGCCTAGAATGTTCAGCTTCAGGCTATAAATAGCACACACTCTCACACACATTGTATCTTCTTTTTCCTTTTTACACCTAGTTTAGCTTTTAGATTATTAATAGCTTATTGTAATTTTCTTTTAAAATCAGTTGTAATTTTCCTTTCAAGTTATGTAATCACGTTTTATATTAATGAAATTCAGTTTTAATCTTAAAAAATCTGTCATAAGCTCTCACTTCTTTTTAAATAATAAGCTAATGTTCAATAAGCTCTCTATAGCTCTCACTAGTCTCTAAGCTAGTGATAGAGCTTAATTCAGACTTATTAATCTACCTAAATAAATAAAATTAGCTAAAAACCTTGTCTATTGGATTATAAGCTTATGGAAGGGGATTCAGTTAAGGAAGGAATCCCATGGACCTTTACTGGCTTATTTTAAATAAGCCAGAGCTAGTAGATAAGCTCTAAGAGCATGATAAACTTCTGTTAAGCTGAAGCTACTTGTAAGTTTGCTTTTAAATTCCTTTGTCTTTAATTTCTAGTTTAATTGCCTAATAATTGCTTATTAGTTTAGATTTGCTTATTTGCTTATCAAATTGTGCTTAATTGCTTTCTAGCTGCTTATTTGTGTTTAGTTTAAACTTATTTTGCAATTTTAATAATCTGTTTTAGTTTATATAGAGTAGATCTTAATTTTTCTTAAAATCAGTCATAATTTCATAAAAACCAAAAATATAGTAGCATAGTGTTAGATCTTAGATTTCTAGTTATTCAGTTGTTAGATCATGCTAGTTAAGCTTATTTTAAGCTAAATATAGTCTGGTATCATAGGTTTATAAATTAGAATTCATTTTAAAAGCTTTTATTGAATTTGTCATTCCATTAAGGAGTGTTTGGATTAAGAGGACTTGACCTCTAAAAGTCAAAATGACCTGTGAAATTTGTTTGAGTTAGTTGTATTATCATTTTAAACCAATAGAAAAAGAGATTTCAGAAGTTAGTTTTCATTTTTAAAAAAAGGTTATGGCTTAATTTGTATGTCTAAGCACCAGGGGAATTTTCCTTGAGATCTCACTTGTGAAAATTTGAACCAAGCCATCTAAGGCTTGGTTCTTGCTTGATTAGAGTTTAGACTCACTCAAAGAGTGTGTCTAAGTGCAGGGTCACCTCTTAAGGTACCCTGCATTTGTGCTTACCCTTTTTCTATTTGCATCAGCAGTGGTAACACTAAGTTACCACTGCTGTCATTTCTAGGTTTCACTTAGTTAGAAAATTTAGGCTTTAGGTTTTAAAATTCAGTTCACTTATATATTAGTTAAAGCTTAATATAGTTTTAGGCCTTATTTTTAATTTCATAGCTAAAATTATCCAAGGTAAAATTGCCCATTAATAAGTTTTCAAAAATCTCTCAAAAAAGGCCAAAAACAGTAGTAATTAAAAGTTATAGCTTTACGTTTTGAATTTCAGCTTTTAGTATAAAGATTTTATGATCTATTTTATTAGTTTAATAAAGTTGTTTGATAAGTCCTCAAAGGCTTAGAGTAGCTTCTGTCATGTTATTTAAGCATTTAAGTTTTGCTATTAATTTTCAAGATTTCTCCTTAGTTTTCCAGTTGTTTAGCTTAAATTTTGGATTGCATAGAGAGTTTTCAGTTAAGTTTTCTGTTGTCATTTTTAGCTTAAGCACATCATATACTTTCTAGCACTTCCTTTTTGTTTCAAAAATGAGCTTATATTAAAGCTTGTGCAAGCTTATAAGTCCAAATAAGCAAAAGTGAGCTCAAAAGCTCACTTCCCGTGGACAGCTTATTCATAAGCTGTTTCAGTGCTTATTTTTCATTTTCAGACCAAAAGTTCAGTTTTAAAGTTGCTTAAAAATTAGTCTTCTTTATATTTCAATATTCAGTTTTTTATAAAAAGCAAAAATAAAAAAAATAGCAAAAAGGGGGTGTCTGCCAACCTCGAACCCACAACCTCCTGCTTATAGACCATACGCCTTAACCATTTGCTTCAATAGCTCATCCATTCACCTTTCCCCACATTTAATACTTATAGTCATTTTCCTTTTAGCTTTTTATTATAAGTCGTAGCATATAAGCTTCATTATCCAGTTTATTAGATAAGCTGGGTAAGTTTTCTTATTTTTCCTTTGAACTTTGTTGCATTTAGGATTTTTCCCTAAATTTTTCACATTTTTCCATTTAGTATATTATTTTTAATCATTTTTCTAAGGATTTAACTTTCGGAAATTCATTAAAAATATAAAAATCTCAGAAAAATACAAAAAAAATAGTTTTTAGTTTTATAAAAAATAGCTTTAGGTTTACATTAAGAAAAATCATTTTTACCACTTTTAGATTTTAATTTTCATTTTTGAGCTTTTAATTTTAAGTTTAAAAATAGGATTTTAATTTTAAAAATAGTTAAAAATAGTTTTCTGAGTTTTTATGTTATTTTAGACTTTTCTAAGTTTAAAAATCATTTTTCTAAATTTTTAGGACTTAATTTGCTATTTTTTTAGAATTTAATTAGATTAAATTAGTTTTTAATTCATAATAAATTCAAAAATAATCAAAAAAATGTTTTTCTTTTTCTTAAAATTTTCTTTTGTCCTAATTTAGGTTTAGAAATTTAGTTTGCATTTTTAGGGGTTAATCTTAGTATATTTGCTTAATTGTCGCGTTTTATTTGTTTCCCGTTAATTGTTTAAGTGTTTAATAGCTTTTAATTGTTCATTTTAAATTGTTGCTTTTATTTAGTAGTTATAGAAACTCAAAAATATCTTTTCTCTCATTCAAAAAAACAGCCATCCAACTAAAGCAAGGTTTCAATTTCACAAGTCGTTGGGGAAACGACCCGGGTGATCATACTTCCCGGTTAAATATACGTATTATATATTATATATATATCTTTTAAGAGTGAATTTTCCTTAGGGAATTTTCTTAATTGCTCTTGTGGTATTATATTATATATTTTATTAGTATATAAAACTAACAATCAGTTTTTGGCGCCGTTGCCGGGGACTTGTGTTAAAGATTCCGTCGTTTACGTTTGTTGATTTGGTTTGAAGATCCTTTCGTCCTCGAAAGTTTCATTTTTGTTAAATATTTCAAAAATCCAAAAAAAAAAATTAAAAAAATATAAAAAGTAAAAAAAATATTTTCTTTTTCTTTTTAGTATAATTATCATAAAAACATAAAAAAATCAAAAATATAAAAAAATTGTCCTTAAAAGAAAAAAAACACAAAGTTGGTAAAAGAACACCAACATATAATACTCTCAATCGAGGTATTATCATAAATAAGTTCCGGTGAACTTGAAAAGTTCCCAAATCGAACCAAAGATTCAAAAACTTGCCATTTGTGTCACTTACGAAATACGGCTCACCTTAAGAAGAAATTTTTAAGAGCTACCGTGAAGTAAGTTGATTATTTGGTTTTAAGTTGTCTTCCGTGTATCCGTTTAAAATAGATTGTTAAAAAAAATTCAAAAATCAAAAAAAAAAATTAGTGTAATTTTTGTTTACTTTTTAATTTCTTTATTTTTAGTGCATGCGCACTCGATCTCAAGCTCGTAATCGAAATCGTCGACAACAACAAATAACAACGGTTATTGTTGAGGAACCCGAGATTCCAATGGCCGACAATCGTACCATGGCTCAAATGCTACAAGCTCCCATCGAGGGATACGAAGATGCAATTGTTGTACCACCGATAAATGCAAACAATTTTGAGCTTAAACAAACTTTGATTAATCTTGTTCAAAGTAATCAATTTACGGGTAAACAAGACCCTCATAATCATCTTTGATTTTTACAATGGTTACTCTACGTATAGACATCCCCCGAAGTTCTGAATACATCGATTAAGCTTTGCTTATTCCTTTCTTCTACGAAGGTGAAGCCCGGACTTGGCTAGATAAGGAACCACCTCGATCGATTCTAACGTCGGATGATCTTGTCTCAAAATTCATAAACCAATTCTTTCCACCTTCGAAAACAACTTACCTTCGAAATAAAATCACTACTTTCTACCAAGAACCAAATGAAACCTTCAACGAAGCATGAGAACGTTTCAAAGAACTTCTTCGTCAATGTCCTCATCATGGTTTCTCGGAATTACACCAACTTGATACGTTCTACAATTCCTTGAATACCAATGATCAAGATGCTTTAGATTCCGCCGCGGGTGGAAATTTTCTAGATAAGATACCTCGTGATGGTTTAGCCATTATTGAGAGTAAATCTAAGGTTCGTTATTCAAGAAGTCGTGCAATTGAACCAAGAGCGAGTATGAATGCTCCTCTTTCTACTTCTACACCTTCTAATTCTTTTGAATTTCTTAGAGACAAAATGGATATTCGAATGAGCCGATTAGAAAAGATGAATTGACGAAGAGCAAGTAACTATCCGCTACCGTCAAAGCAGTCGAGGAAGTTTGTGTCACATGTGGTTCTAATCATAATTTCAACAATTGTCCATTAACAAGGAATGATTTTCCTATTTTTCATGATAACATTCATCAATTCCAACAAACCGCCGCCGTTGATCTCCAATTTTTTGTTCAAAAAATCCCCCTAATTAGGCAACCAAATGAGACCACCACGGTTTTTTAATCACCAAATGTTCAAAAACAACAGGACACCAAGCCGATATCAAGGAACAATTTTCAATTCGAGTCAAAATCGGGGAGGAAATTTCAACCCAAACCATCAAAAAACAAGCAAGGACCTTTTATCAAGCCCACCAACAAACCACCAACAAATCAACCTTTGTTAATCAAGCTTTACGCTCCCGTTTCACATATTCAATGGATGACTAAAATGGGATTTTGAAAGTTATGCTAAGTCCTAAGTGATGCAACATGATCACTTGCATAGTGAAGTTGGATAATTTTTCAAAGGAACCAAATGATTTTCAAAGAGTTTACCAATGATCTCCAAAAGAAGCAAGATGATTTTCAAAACATGATGCTAAGTATTAATAGCCTTGTATCTTGTGCTATTGTATTATGAAGTAACGCCCCCTGACATATTTCCGCTGCGACACATTTTTGGGGGTGTTACAAAAACTATCATACCAACCAAGCTTCAAGTTCAAGTTCGTTACCAAGCAATACCATTCCAAACCCTAGGAATGAAGCCAAGGCAATTACCATACGAAGTGGTGCCTCATATGAGGAAAAGGAACCCGAGGTGACAAAGGATACGGAGCTACCTAGCACCGAATACATCCAACCTCCTTTGGTCCAAGATCAAAACAAAGACAAAGAACCAATCAATGAGCCTCTCATTACTCAAAAGGCCAAGACTAGTTTACCTTACCCTTCAAGACTTGCAAAAGAGAAACTCCGTGAAAAGGATGATATCCTAGCTTCCAAGTTTATGGAAATTTTATGTAATCTTCACTTTGAGCTAAGTTTCGCGGACGCTCTCATTCATATGCCAAAGTTTGCTCCGATGTTCAAAAAGATACTTAATAACAAAGACAAGTTAATCGAGTTAACCAATTCACCTTTGAATGAAAATTGTAGTGCGGTTGTCCTCAAAAAGCTTCCGGAAAAGCTAGGTGACCCCCGGTGTTTTCTTATTCATGTGATTTTTCGGAGTTTGATAATTGCTATAGCCCGTAGCCGAGTTAGGTGCTAGCATAAATCTCTGACTTCTTTCCATTTGAAAAAGCTTGGACTCCGGGCCTAAATGATACTAAATGGTGTTAGTTTGCCGACCGAACATTTCAAACAAAGTGTAGCCGAGAATATTTTTGTCAAGGTAGGAAAGTTTTACTTTCCGGCCGATTTTGTTGTTCTTGATTTCATAGCTGATCCTCGAGTACCATTAATACTCGGGAAACCTTTTCTTAGGACAGCTCATGCTTTAATTGATGTGTATGAAGGAGAGATTACGCTTAGAAATGATGATCAATCTTTAACCCTTAAATGTGGTGATACTCCTTCTATTTCATACAACAATCTCGAATCATTAAAGAAAGTTGATCTTATTGATGTTACGTGTGAAGAATACTCACAAGAAGTCTTAGATTTTTCCGACTCAGTTGCATATGGAAATCCTTCTCCCGGATACGATCCGATTGTTTCAAATTCTTCTTCGACTCTCACTTCTTTCAGGGATAGTGATTTTCTACTTTTGGAATAAGCTGATACTTTTCTTGCTATAATCGATGATCCAACTTCACCGGAAGTTGATGAAGCTTATTATGACCCAGAGGGGGACATTCTCCTTCTCGAATCCCTTCTCAATAGTGATCCTTCGCCGTCGCTAAATCAAGAAAGTAATTACCAGAATCAAGAAAGAGCGTAAAGTTGTAATTCTACCGAATCTTCAATCAATGAACCTCCAAGGGTTGAATTAAGGACTTACCACTCATCTCAAATACGCATTTTTAGCAGATAACATAAGTTGTGTTATAATTTGCCAAGATTTGAGCGATGATGAAACGACCGCTCTCATAAAAGGGTTTCTTAAATCCCGAAGCAAGCAATTGGCTGGAAGCTCTGCTGATATTAAGGTATTAACCCGAATATTGTTCTTATAAAACATTCTAATGCGAAGAGACTATGAACAGCGGCCTACATCAGAGAAGGTAGGGTTAATCTAAAAATTCATGATGTCATTAAAAAAGAGGTTGAAAAACTTCTCGACGCTGGATTGATCTACCCAATCTCGGATAGTCCTTGGGTGAGCCCAGTACACTGTGTACCAAAGAAAGGAGGAATGACCGTAGTAACAAATGATGAAAATGAATTAGTGCCGACAAGACTTGTAACAGGATGGAGAGTATGCATAGATTATCGTAAGTTGAACGAAGCTACAAGAAAAGACCATTTCCCTTTACCGTTCATGGATCAAATGCTTGAGAGACTCGCAGGAAATGAGTACTATTGTTTCCTCGACGGTTTCTCGGGTTATTTCCAAATTCCAATTGATCCAAATGACCAAGAAAAAACCACATTCACTTGCCCATACGGAACGTTTGCTTATCGCCGCATGCCTTTTGGTTTATGCAATGCGCCAGGCACGTTTCAAAGGTGTATGATGGCAATCTTCCATGACATGATTGAAAAGACAATGGAAGTCTTCATGGATGATTTCTCGGTTTTTGGAGATTCTTTTTCTACGTGCCTCACCAATCTAGAAAAAAATGCTTAAACGGTGTGAAGACACCAACTTAGCTCTAAATTGGGAAAAAAGCCATTTCATGGTGAAAGAAGGTATCGTACTCGGACATAAGATCTCGAAGAAAGGAATTGAAGTCGACAAAGCTAAGATCGATGTGATTTCTAAGCTACCTCACCCAACCACCGTTAAGGGAATTCGAAGTTTTCTCGGGCATGCTGGTTTTTATCGCAGATTCATCAAAGACTTTTCAAAGATCTCTCGACCCATGACCCATCTCTTAGAGAAAAACACTCATTTTATCTTCTCGGAAGATTGCATTCTAGCCTTTCAAACATTGAAAAAGAAGTTAACCGAAGCTCCAATTCTCATTGCTCCGAATTGGGACCAACCTTTTGAAATCATGTGTGATGCAAGTGATTATGCAATAGGTGCGGTTCTAGGGCAAAGGATTGAGAAGCATTTTAGACCAATTCATTATGCAAGTAAGACGATGACCGAAGCAGAATCAAATTACACAACAACGGAAAAAGGATTGTGTGATGCAAGTGATTATGCAATAGGTGCAGTTCTAGGGCAAAGGATTGAGAAGCATTTTAGACCAATTCATTATGCAAGTAAGACGATGACCGAAGCAGAATCAAATTACACAACAACGGAAAAAGAGATGCTTGCAGTAGTATACGCTTTTGAGAAGTTTCGATCATATCTTATCATGAACAAGAGTATTGTTTACACGGACCACTCCGCTTTGAAATACCTTTTCAACAAGAAAGATGCCAAAGCAAGATTGCTTAGATGGGTCTTACTTCTTCAGGAATTTGATTTCAAAGTAATCGATACCAAAGGAGCTGAAAACTATGCAGCCGATCACCTCTCTCGTCTTGAAAACCCGTATGAGAATATTTTTGATCCTAAAGAGATTAATGAAACCTTTCCTCTTGAAACATTGAATACGGTGACTTTTCATGATAATCAAAGTACCCCGTGGTTTGCCGATATAGCAAATTACCACGCGGGGAATTTTCTCATCAAAGGAATGTCAACTCAACAAAAGAGGAAGTTTTTCAAGGATGTAAAGCATTACTTTTGGGATGATCCCTATCTCTTTCGTATATGTGCGGATCAAATTATTCGAAGGTGTGTATTTGGCCAAGAAGCTCTTGAAATCCTCAAAGCTTGTCATGAAGGACCCACCGGGGGCCATCATAGTGCCAACATCAAGATGCTCATTCAATGATCAAATCTTGTGATGCATGTCAAAGACAAGGCAAAATTTCACATCGAGATGAGATGCCTCAAAATGCTATCCAAGTTTGTGAAATTTTCGATGTATGAGGCATTGATTTTATAGGACCTTTTCCGTCGTCAAGAGGAAACAAATACATACTTGTAGCCGTTGATTATCTTTCCAAATGGGTTGAAGCCAAGGCGCTCCCTACCAACGATGCTAGAGTATTTGTCAAATTTTTGAAATCCCTTTTCTCCCGATTCGGTGCACCGAGAGCTATCATAAGCAATCGTAGGACCCATTTCTGTAACGACAAATTTGATAAAGTTATGTCAAAATATGGAGTCACACATCGTCTTTCTACTGCTTACCACCCTCAAACTAGTGGTCAAGTCGAGGTGACGAATCGTGGACTTAAAAGAATCTTAGAAAGGACAATAGGAGAAAACCGTGCCTCATGGTCTGACAAATTAGATGATGCGTTGTGGGCATATCGAACCGCTTACAAGACTCTGATCGGATGCACGCCATACAAGCTAGTTTATGGAAAATCATGTCACTTACCAGTTGAACTAGAACACAAGGCATATTAGGCTCTTAAGCATGCCAATTTCGATCTCAAAACCGCAGGTGATTACCAAAAGCTCCAGCTTAATGAACTTCATGAGCTCCGTGATCAAGCTTACGAAAATTCTTTAATATACAAGGAGAAAACTAAGAGAATTCATGACGCTAAGATCAAAAACCTCGTTTTTAACGTTGGTGATCGAGTCCTCCTCTTTAACTCCCGATTAAAGATTTTCTCTGGTAAGCTCAAGTCCCGATGGTCCGGTCCTTTCACAATTACCAAAGTTTATCCTTATGGCATAGCCAAATTATCTCACCCCGATGGCTCGAATTTCAAAGTGAATTGCCACCGTCTCAAACATTATTTTGGAGGGGATATGCCATCGTTGGTTATCCCGGATCTCCAAACTTTCCCTAAGGACAAATGAATGCAGGGATCGAGTCGAGCTTGCGACTCGGTGAACAAAAACAAGCCGCTTCGTGGGAGTTCACCCCATGCTTATCTTTTTCTTTCTTCTTTCTATTTTCTAACAAGTGTGTTGTGTTGTGAAGAGGCTTGTATTCTTCCGGTTTTCGTTGTTTGTTGTTTGTTGTGATTTTTGTAGGATTAAACCAACAATTTCTGAAGACTCTCGTGTTCTGTGTTGTGTCCCGGTTCACTCGAGCTTCCTATCCTTTGTTTGAAATTAGTTTGGGGAGATCCGATATCCTTTCATCTTATCGATTCACGTTTATCTTTGCATAATTAATAAACGGCTTAGATTTACGTAGAAACCCGACTTAAACATTGAGGACAATGTTTCATTTTAGTTTGGGGAGGGAATCTATCGATTTGATGTTACCTGCTTATTGTTTTGTTCTCACGTACCCGTTTTCCCACAAAAATAGCAAAAATTTTAAATTTTTAAGTTTTTATATATAAAAAAAATAAGTGTTAAGACATGAATGTAGGTTTTCCGTTGGTGAGAATAAGAAGTAATTTTTGACCCGATCAAACGTGTAGAGTTCTAGCTTTTACCCTTAACAATTAATGGTGATAGTTTGTGCTAGTCTCATGTAGACTTTAAACATTCTAAACTTGAAATCATTAGTAAATGAAGACTTGTGCTAATCTCAAGTAGATTTTAAATATGCCGAGTTGGATTTTATATAGGCTAAGTATTTGCGAATCTCTTTATTAGAGATTTTAAATTGCAAAGAATAAGAGATGATAGTGTTAATTACGAATTAGGATGCTAAACAAGGTTTATTTGGAAAACTTAAAGGCTTATAAGAATAACTTGTGGTTTTTCTTCCCCGAAGTTCTTAAAATGATTAATTATACGTGTTCTTTTTAATTTTTTACAAATTAGAGTTTTACTCTTAAAAGTCTAATCAACATATTTAGAGAAAAAGCTTTATCGATGATAATAGCTAATCATTTGTAAATAAGAACTTTAGTTCAAGCTTATACTTTGGTTTTCTAAAATGAAATTTTTCTATTTGCAAAAATAATGTGTGAAAAAAAAACAAAAAAAAAATGATGTAGTTGAAAAGGATGCAAGTTATAAAGTACATGGGCATTTGTCGGTTCGCTCCCGATGTGACATCGAAAGAAAGGGTGGAGGATGTATATTTAGGGTTGGTATCATAATAAGTACACGGACTCTTGTCGGAGGCGTGGCCGATGTGTCGTCGAAAGAAAAGTGATACCGGTTCCTAGCCTAATAATGTAAATAGTAATAATAATGTTGCAAGTTAGAAAATAAATAGTAAAAGTTTCCTTTTCTAAAACCAAGGTATTCTTTTGAACTAACGTTTGCAAAAGTCTACAAGGCTTTTTCATCGGAAGTTCATGCGTCTCCGATTTATTATTCTCCCAGATGGGTGTCAAAAGCCTTAGGCACTTCCCCGAGGACCGGTGGGATGCTACAGAAGAAAGTCTTCATGGGACAAGTGAACCAACGATGTCTTAGCTAAGGAGGTTTTTGTTTGCCTTTGAGTGTGGATTTACTAAGTGATTTAAACATAATGCCCAAAAGGACCATTGTAAAAGCTTGGTTCGGATTTCAACTACATAATATGTGGATTTAATGGTTAAATTAATTTGAGCACACAACACTTAATATATACATTCTGTCGGAAGAGAAATTCACACGCTAGTGTAATTATAATATCTTAGCATCTTAGCTCGTACTTAACAGTGATCTTATTTTTAAGCTTAGTATGGGAAAAGTGAAAAATCGGGAATGATGAATTTATCTTTTTAGACACTTTTCAAGTGCTTTTTGTTCCATGATCCTTAAAGTTACCAATGAGGTAATGAAAACAATACATTATGTCAACACAAAAACAAGTTGTAGTTAGGTTTATATCAAGAAAAATCATAAAAAGAGAAAAAGTTTTGAAAATGGGAAATCGGGTGTTTTATAACTTGTGACTTAGAAATCTTCCCAGCAAAAGACTTTACTACTTCTTAAAGGATTAGTTTGGGGAAATTTCTTGGTATTTGGTTATAAGGCATGTAATATTGCGTGAGGACACACAATCGTTTAGTTTGGGGAATTTTGATATGTGTGAAATACACATATCCGTTTATACCTAAAAAGGCCCAATTAAGCCCAAAACAGACTAAAAATGGCAAAAATATACTTGTTTTTGTGTTTTGTGTGTGCAGGTACGGATATATCAAAAATCACGAGAAAACAGTCAAAAACGGGCAAACACGGACACGGGAATCAGAAGAGCACAAGAGAAGCCAAAGATTCAAAGCCAAAGCCAGAAAAAGTCAAGCCTCAGTCAAAGAAAGTCAAACCCTGGTCAAACAAAGTCAACTCACAAAAGGACAAAAACCCAAAGTACCATTTCAGTCCCTCAAGATTTCCAAAAGTTACACAAATAGCCCTTGAAGTCTTAATGGGCCTTAAACCCTAAAAACCTTACCCGGATCCAAAATCTTAGCCCTAAAGCCCAAAACCCTAGCCCAATACCCTTTTTATAAAACCACAAGGACCATTTATGCCATTTATAAAAGTTCTTTTACACAATACTTGGGTTAAACAACCACAGGGACTGAAAGTGCCATTACCCCAAAGTTCAAATCTGTTTTAACCCTTTTCAGTTGAAAATGGCGCCAACCATGGGTTACTATTCACCCTCCTTCTCCAACACTTACCACAGTCAAAACAAGGGGCAAACACAAATTAAGGGGTGTAATAGACAATTCATGAGATCGACAACAAGATGGCAGGGTCAAAAACGTCATATCAAGAGCTCTAATTGGTTCACTCAAGCTAGAAGGCCACGTGGCTATGAAGAAAGCACAAGGAGAGGTGGGTTTTACTCTATTATCACTCACAAAACAAGCACAAGCTGTCACATCAAAGGAATGACAGCTTGGCAATCCGTGGGAAATAGATCATGATCCAACGGCTCAAAATCATGATCCAATGATTGGAAATTTGTACGGGCAAGATCAAAAGGAGCGTGTGATGCAAGGGAGGCCTAGAATCTTCATCAACTGGCTATAAATAGCCCTCACTATCACACACACACGACATGTAGTTAGTAGCTTTTAGGGTAGCTTAAATTTCCTTTTTAGCTTAATGTAATTTTCTCTAAATGTTTTGCAATTTCCTTTTCAAGTAATGTAATCAAAGTTTTTAGTGAATGAAATTCAGTTTTTACATTTGTCATAAGCTCTCTCTTTTTCACCTATAAACTTTCATTTTTCCTCAATTGTTAAGCTAAATGCTCATAAGCTCCTATAAGCTCTATTTAGCTCTTACTAGTCTATAAGCTAGTAATTGAGCTTAATCTTACCTTAACCATACCTTAATCATAAAATCAGTTTAATAAACCTTTGCTTAATTGATAATGGACTTTGGAAGAGAAGCTATCTTGGGAAGAGCTTCTATGGACTTTACTAGCTTATCCGTATTGGATAAGCTAGAGCTTGTAGTTGTTTATTAAGTTTGTGCTTCTGTTTAGCTGAAGCTAAAGTAAGTTTTCATTTAGATTCTTATGTTCTTTAATATTTTAGTTTCAATAATTGCTTTTAGTATAAGATTTGCTTATTTGTTTTTATTAATTTCTTAAGATTGCCTTCTAGTTGCTTTATTTGTGTCTTATAAAGTGCTTATTAATCATCATCTTAATCTGTCTTAAGCTTAGTTAATGTAGATCTATTAGATTTTCAATTTCCTGTCTAAAATTTCCAAATAAAAAACCCAAAAATAAGTAGCATAGATTTAATTCTTAAATTTTTAGTTTATTTAGTTGTTGATCCAAGATTTTCATAAGATTGTTATAGGCTATTAGAAATCTGGTGTTAAGGTTTTGTGTAATAAAATTTCTAATCATACCAAAGCTTAAAAGAAGTTACATAAACTACACTAAAAATTAAGCTGAAAATTAAAGAGCTAAAAAACTAGATAGTGTGTGTGTGAGAAGTGTGTGCTAGTTATAGCCCTTCTCTAAACCTTCTAGGTCTTTGAGGTCTACCCACGCTCCCATCAATCTCTGCCATACATCTTTCCAATCATTGGAGGGACATCTTTAGCTGTTGGATCTCTTTGATAATCACACGGATTGCCATCGTGGCAATCCGTGATGTGACCCTTGTGTTTTCATTGTGAGTAGATATAGTACAAATTCCACTCCTTATGTGTTTTCTTATGTCCAACGTGGCATTCCCCTTGTGGGAATGGCTAATAGGGTATGTTTGATGATGTAATGACCCTGCCCATGTGTACTTGAGTACTTGAATTACCTTCTTTAACCCTCAATTTAGCTTTGCCCTTTGTTTTGATCATGTTGGTAAAATGGGAGTGACGGGTGAATAGTATAACTTCTTTTCCCACGTCTTTTTAACTGAAGGTAAAAGGGTGTAACTTTGGATTTTTGGCAAAATGAGCCCTTATCTTTGTGAAGATGAAAGTAATACACATCCAAGTGTAATATAACTTTCAAACTTGGCACTTTCGGTCCCTAGACTTAGTTATTAAGGGATTTGGTTTAGGGTTTTGGGCCGGGTATGGGATATTGGGCTTGGACTTTTGGGCTTTGGATCCGGGTGAGGTTTTTAGGGATAATAGGCCCATTTAGACTTCAAGGACCATTTGGGTAACTTTTGGAAACTTGAAGGACTAGATTTGTAACTTTGGGTTTTTTTGGTTTGACTGAGAGTTGACCAAGGTTGACTTTTTGACTTTGGCTTGATTTCCCGGCTTCTTTTGTGCTCTTCCGTTCCTCGTGTCCGTGTTTGCCCGTTTTTGACGGTTTTCTTGTGATTTTTGTCTTATCCATACCTGCACACACAAAACACAAAAACAAGCATATCTTTGCCATTTTTAGTGTGCTTTGATCAGTTAAGGTCATTTTTGGTTATAAAAGATATGTGTTATTTTACACTTATCAAAATCCCCAAACCTAAACGATTGCGTTTGTCCTCAGTAATATTACATGCCTTATAACCAAATACCTCAAAACTTCCCCAAACTAAACCTTTGAAAAGTAGCAAAGATTTTTGTTGAGAGAGCTAAGAGATCACAAGTTATAAAACACCCGATTTCCCATTTTCAAAGTTTTTTTTATTTTTTTATTGATTTTTCTTAATAATTAACTACCTAACTACAACTTATTCTTGTGTGACACAATGTATTGTTTTCATTACCTTAGTGGTAACTTTTAGGATCATAGAACAAAAAGCACTTGAAAAGTGTCTTAATAAGTACTAACTTCATCATTCCGACTTTTCCTTTTCCCATTACTAGCTTAAATAATACGATCACACGTTAAGTACGAGCTAAGATGCTCAAGACTTACTTATATTTACAACTGTGATGTTCTTTTCCGAATTTATCTTATATTTAAGTGGTGTGCTCATATTAATTTAAACCATTATTAAATCCAGCCATAATTTAGATAGTTGAAATCCGATTAAGCTTTACACAATGGGCCTTTTGGTGCTTAATAGTTAATAAAACATGAGTAAGATCACAACTCAAAGCAAACAAAAACCTCCTTAGCTAAGACACATCGTTGTTCACTGTCCATGAATGACTTCTTCTCTAGGCTTCCCACCGTCATCGGGTAAGTGCTAAGACTTTTGGACCCTTCGGAGAATAATAATCGAGACGCAATGAACTTCTGATGAAAAAGCCTTGTAGACTTTTGCAAATTTTTGGTTCAAAAGAATACCTTGGTTTTTAGAAAAGGAAACTTTTTCTATTTATTTTCTAACTTGCAACTTTAACATTACTATTTACATTATTAGGCTAGGAATCGGTATCACTTTTCTTTCGACGACACATCGGCCACGCCTCCGACAAGAGTCAGTGTACTTATTATGATGACCAACCCTAAATTTACCATCGCCACCCTTTCGTTCGATGTCACCTCGGGAGCGAACCAGGAAAAACTGACAAAATTGCCCATGTTACGTTATTGCTCGATTTGGTAGTTTGTATATTAATTATTAATACTAAGGATTTATAACTTGCATCCTTTTTATTCACCAACTATATTTTTTTCTTTTTCATTTTATTTTTATTTTATAACTACAATTTTTATAGAAAAATTTCGTTTTAGAAAACCAAAGTATAAGCTTGAACCAAAATTCTTATTTACAAATGATTAGCTATTATCATCGATAAAGCTTTTTCTCTAAATATGTTGATTAGACTTTTAAGAGTATAACTCTAATTTGTAAAAATTATGAGAACATCGATGTTTAACTAATTTAACGATACCTTTTGGAAAGAAAAAAACCACAAGTTATTTTTATAAGCTTTTGAGTTTTATTTTTGCCAAATAAACTTTTGTTTAGCATTCCTAATTGTATTTTAACTCACTATCTCATTCTTATTCTTTGGATTTAAAATTCTAATAAAGAAATTCGTAAAAATACTTAGCCTATATTAAATCCAACTCGGCATATTTTAAAATCTACTGGAGATTAACTATCAAGTCTTTTATATACTACTTGATTTTCTAGTCTTAGCATTTAAAGTCTACATGAGACTAGCACAAACTATCTCATTAATTGTTAAGGGTAATAAAAGCTAGAATTCACACATTCGATCGGTGTCAAATAATTACTTTTATTCTCACCAACGGAAAACCTACTTTCGTGTTTTGTTTTTAAACACTTATTATTATTTTTATTATTATTATTTAATCTACTAATATATTTTTTTTTCATTTTTTCATTTTTTCCTACAAATAAAAACTTTAAAAATTTAAATTTTTTGCTATTTTTGTGGAAAAACGGGTACGTGAGAACAAAACATTAAGCAGGTAACATCAAATCGATAGATTCCCTCCCCAAACTAAAACAAAACATTGTCCTCAATGTTTAAGGCGGGTCTCTACGAAAATCTAAGTTGTTTATGAATTATGCAAAGATAAACGTTAATCGATAAGATGAAAGGATATCGGATTTCCCCAAACTAATTGCAAACAAAGGATAAGAAGCTCGAGTGAATCGGGACACAACACCGAACACGAGAGGCTTCAAAAATTGTTGGTTCAATCCTACAAAAATCACAACAAACAACAAACACAAAGAACGGAAGAGGCTAGCCTCAACACATCACAACACATTTGTTAGAAAATAGAAAAAATAAAAGGATAAGCATGGGGTGAACTCCCACGAAGCGGCTTGTTTTTGTTCACCGAGTCGCAAGCTCGACTCGATCCCTGAATTTATTTGTCCTTAGGGAAAGTTTGGAGATCCGGGATAACCAATGGTGGCATATCCCCTCCAAAATAATGTTTGAGACGGTGGCAATTCACTTTGAAATTTGAGCCATCTGGGTGAGATAATTTGGCAGTGCCATATGGAAAAACTTCGGTTATAGTGAAAGGGCCGGACCAACGGGACTTAAGCTTACCGGAGAAAATCTTCAATCGGGAGTTAAAGAGGAGGACTCGATCACCAACATTAAAAATGCGGTTTTTGATCTTAGCGTCATGAATTCTCTTAGTTTTCTCCTTGTAGATTAAAGAATTTTCGTAAGCTTGATCACGGAGCTCATGAAGTTCATTAAGCTGTAGCTTCCGGTAATCGCCCGCGGTTTTGAGATCAAAATTAGTATGTTTAAGAGCCCAATAGGCTCGGTGCTCGAGCTCAATTGGTAGATGGCACGCCTTTCCGTATACGAGTCTGTACGGGGTACACCCAATTGGGGTTTTGTAAGCTGTGCGGAAGGCCCAGAGTGCATCATCTAATTTGTCTGACCAAGAAGCACGATTTTCACCTACGGTTCTTTCAAGAATTCTTTTTAGACCACGGTTGGAGACTTCCACTTGCCCACTTGTTTGTGGGTGATACGCTGTAGCAAGACGGTGAGTAACACCGTACTTAAGCATGACTTTCGAGAATTGGTCATTGCAAAAGTGTGTACCGCGATCACTTATGATTGCAAGGGAAGCTCCAAACCAGGAAAAGAGAGATTTTAGAAATTTGCAAACAACTCGGGCTTCGTTAGTGGGGAGCGCTTTTGCTTCAACCCATTTGGACAGGTAATCGACAGCCACGAGTATGTATTTGTTTCCTTTAGAGGATGGAAATGGTCCCATGAAGTCTATGCCCCAAACATCAAAGATTTCACTCACTTGGATGGAATTTTGTGGCATCTCATCACGTTGTGAAATTTTTCCTTGACGCTGGCATGAGTCACAGTTTTTGACTAACTCATGGGCATCTTTGTAAATTGTGGGCCAATAGAAACCTGAGTCAAAAACCTTTTTGGCGGTGTAGTTGGCACCGTAATGTCCCCCGGTGGGTCCATTGTGGCAAGCTGTGAGGATGTCGACAGCTTCTTGGCCTGAAACACATCGCCGGATCACTTGATCCGCACAGGTTTTGAATAGAAAAGGGTCGTCCCAAAAATAGTGTTTGACATCTTTGAAAAATTTGTTTTTATGCTGAGTTGACATTCCTTTGACAATGAAATTCCCCGCGTGGTAATTTGCATAATCGGCAAACCACGGGGTACTTTGGTTACCACGAGAAGTCACCATATTCAATGTCTCAAGAGGAAAGGTTTCGTTAATCTCCTTAGGATCAAAAACATTCTCATACGGGTTTTCAAGACGAGAGAGGTGATCGGCTGCGTAGTTTTCAGCACCTTTGGTATCAATTACTTTGAAATCGAATTCTTGAAGAAGTAAAACCCATCTAAGCAATCTTGCTTTGGCATCTTTCTTGTTGAAGAGGTATTTTAAAGCGGAATGGTCCGTGTAAACAACACTTTTATTCATGATAAGATATGATCGAAATTTCTCAAAAGCGTATACTACTGCAAGCATCTCTTTTTCCATTGTTGTGTAATTTGTTTTTGCTTCGGTCATCGTTTTGCTCGCGTAATGAATTGGCCTAAAATGCTTCTCAATCCTTTACCCTAGAACCGTACCTATTGCATAATCACTTGCATCGCACATGAGTTCAAAAGGTTGGTCCCAATTTGGAGCAATGAGAATTGGAGCTTCGGTTAATATCTTTTTTAGAGTCTAAAAGGCTTGAATGCATTCTTTTGAAAAGATAAACGGGGTGTTTTTCTCAAGAAGGTGGGTCATGGGTCGAGAAATCTTTGAAAAATCTTTGATGAATCTACGGTAAAAACCAGCATGCCCGAGAAAACTTCGAATTCCCTTAACGGTAGTTGGGTGAGGTAGCTTAGAAATCACATCGATCTTGGCTTTGTCGACTTCAATTCCTTTCTTCGAGATCTTATGTCCTAATACGATACCTTCTTTAACCATGAAATGGCTTTTTTCCCAATTTAGAGCTAAATTAGTGTCTTCACACCGTTTAAGCATTTTATCTAGATTGGTGAGGCACGTAGAAAAAGAATTTCCAAAAACCGAGAAATCATCCATGAAGACTTCCATTGTCTTTTCAATCATGTCATGGAAGATTGCCATCATACACCTCTGAAACGTGCCTGGTGCATTGCATAAACCAAAAGGCATGCGGCGATAAGCAAACGTTCCGTATGGGCAGGTGAATGTGGTCTTTTCTTGGTCTTTTGGATCAATTGGAATTTGGAAATAACCCGAGAAACCATCGAGGAAACAATAGAATTCATTTCCCGCGAGTCTCTCAAGCATTTGATCCATGAACGGCAAAGGGAAATGGTCTTTTCTTGTAGCTTCGTTCAATTTGCGATAATCTATGCATACTCTCCATCCCGTTACAAGTCTTGTTGGCACTAATTCGTTTTCATCATTGGTTACTACGGTCATTCCTCCTTTCTTTGGTACACAGTGTACTGGGCTCACCCAAGGACTATCCGAGATTGGGTAGATCAATCCAGCGTCAAGAAGTTTTTCAACCTCTTTTTTAATGACATCATGGATCTTTGGATTAACCCTTCTCTGATGTTGGACCGTTGGTTCGTAATCCTCCTCCATTAGAATCTTATGAGAACAAAATTCCGGGTTTATACCCTTTATGTCGGAGAGCTTCCAAGCAATGGCTTGCTTTCGGGATTTAAGAACCTTTATGAGAGCGGTCTTCTCATCATCACTCAAATCTTTGGCAATTATGACAGGCAACTTGTTGTTATCTGCTAAAAATGCGTATTCGAGATGAGGTGGTAAGTCCTTAAGTTCAACCTCAGGAGGTTCATCGATTGAAGATTCGGCGGATTTAGATTTATAAACTTTTACGCTCTTTTCTTGATTTTCTGGTAAGTAATTTCCTTGATTTTAGTGACGGTGAAGATCACTATTGAGAAGGAGATGCGGAGGGAATGTCCCTCTGGGTGGAATAAGCTCATAACTTCCCGGTGAAGTTGGGATCATGGCTATAGCAAGAAAAAAGTATCAGCTTCTTCCAAAAGTAGAACAATCACTATCCCAAAAGGATGTGAGCGTCGGAAGAAAAAGAATTTGTGAAACGATCGAATCGTATCCGGGAGAAGGATTGTCATACGAAACTGAGTCGGAAAATCTAATATCTTCTTGTGAGTATTCTTCACACGTAACATCAATAAGATCAACTTCTTCTGATTCGAGATTGTTGTAGAAATAGAAAGGAGTATCAACCACATTTAAGGGTAAGATGATCATATTCCTAGCGTATTATTGTAAACACCCCAAATTGGGTCGCAGCGGACTAAGGGTCCGGGGCGTGTTACTTCTCAGATCAATAACACAAGATAATATAAGAACGACCAAAAAGTCGTTTAAAAACTGATACATTGGATTAATAAAGTGTTGTGTTACAAAAGCCCGAAGCTTTATTGTTTATTATTACACAGTTTCCAGCCATATAACATTTATACAAAATGTAATGCGGACTAAATCTTTAATGCATGATTCAAAATATAACATCCAATGTATCCTTCGCACTCGTGCTTAATGACATCCTGAAAAAACATTGCATTTAAAAAACGTCCACATATTGTTGGGGAATTTCATAGGTTTATGTACATGTATATGCAGGACGCAGACTTTACCCAGTGATAATGCAAAGTATGCGCTATCACAAATGCCAATTAGTTTATAAGCTCTTGACACCGAGCTTGACATAATTGAATACAATATATAAATATTGCCCTACATTGCTGTGATGATGTTCAACCCATAATATCAAGTATCCGACCATGTCATACGTTCGTTTCCTAGTGATAGCTAGTCACTCAACCGAACGGGTGTGGGTCAATCCTCTAATAGAAATCTTCTACAAAGCATTCGCAGCTTACTTTCTAGTAATTGACAGTTCTGCTTCATGGCATCGTGGGTTAACGCTACTTGGGCAAACGTAATCATAATAAAATGTACAACTTGCGTCATTTTGTAAACATGCCTATGTTTCTCACCCAAAAACTTGTAATTTAATATTGTAAAACATGGGGCTATGAACTCCTTGAGGTGGAGTAAAACTGATAACAAAAATTATCCAAGTAAAAACGCGTCCGTAACGCCGAGTTCAACCTAGTTTTATAGGTCGAATCAGTATTCAAGTTAGGTTGTCTAACAACAACTGTATTTTAATAATCTATATAGTTATCATCGTACTATCGTCGGGCTATCATTGTTTAAGAGGTCATGACATGACGTGACGAGGAGTTAGGAACTCTTTAAATCGTTAATCCAACAACTCGTCTATACGCCATCCGAAGACAGCTATCATGAATCTTCTCCTAGTAATATAACACTTGGATAACTAATAACATATTTAATCTATATACTATATCAACATCTATTTGTTTAGTGAATTGTAATTATAAAGTAAAAACGTTTTATAATTAAGCCTTTAGTAAAAATGACATAACTTTGTGTTTTAAAGCGTTTCTCGCGTTTCTTACGCCCGATTTTTCGTATTTAGGACGAGTGATCATAAAATCACATTCTTAGGTTTCTTGAGATTCTGTGTATTGAATAGTCGTTTTTACTGTTCCATAACAGCTATATAATCTTTTTTATACTTTTATTAACATAAAACATGTTTTGTCGTTTATCTTATTCGTTATAGTCAGTTTTAGCGATTCTTTCGAACACGTTCTCGTATTTGAAAGTTTTATCCTATTATGATTTTTACAAGTTAAGTTTCTGCCATGGAATAGTAAACTTTTATAACATGTGTTTTATAAAGTTTTTAGCGTCGTAAACTCGTAACTACCGTATCTTCTTCGTTATAAATCGGATTTTCGAGTTTCTTATCATTTTGGAATCCTCATGAGATGTACTAAATTTATAAAACATAAAAGGGATGTTATGTAATTCAGACCAAAACAAAAATTTTAAGGCTTTGTGATTTTAGATTTGTTTTAGCTTGATTTTAGTTACCATATAGCTTCAACACCTTCATTACAAACTACTTAAACATTTCTATCTTATGTTTTACATATAGTAAAATCCCATTTTAGGTATACTTTGCTCATAAGTATTCCAAGATATCAAGTTAACATGTTATTTACATTCATTTTCATTTGCAACTCATTAGGAACAAATCATTTTAAAACCCTATTTGCATATTATACTTGTTAATACTTAACCAAAATGTTAAAAACTTTAATTCATTTTAACAAATTTATATCCTTATGCTATGTAAATAAGTGTCAAAACAATGATCATAAGTAAAAAAATTCATTTTACATATTCAAAAGTACCTAAATGGTGGATTTAAGCTAATATAAATAACACCTATGAACACATATAAAATTTAGTTATGAATATGATTAAGACTTATATATAACCTTTCTTGGATGAGTAGAGAAGTGAATAACAATCACACCCTTGTGATTAACAACCTTGGCTTGAAAATATTAGGTGAAAACTAATGTCAACCAAAACCCTAATCTTTCAAATATCTTGTTTAAAACTTTCAAGCGTAAACAACCTTCAATTCTTCTTTTGACTACCTTTTTAAGTATGATATGTAAACACTAATATGGTGAAAGAAAATCAAACTATGGATTTTGTTTGTTAAGGGTTTTGAGCCGTGGGCTCTAGAGAGAACAAAGGAAGGATTTTGTGATTTTTCTTATAATGAAATGAAGTGTATGAGTCCCTAGCTCTCATATGCATTATATTATACTACTTGGGGAATCATGAAGTTTTTTTTATTTCTTTATGTTATAGTTGGATCATGTGAAAGGTGGCAAGGATAAGAATGCATGGAAGAAAAGCTAGAGCTTATCTTGGATGAGAAAAGCTAGTCATGAGATCAAGTGGCATGCTAGATCTTTTATGAAGATATTTGTGAAGTTCTTGGTCTCATCTTGGCTTATCCTAGTCATAATACACGAAATATATGTATATGTATAAGCTAGATATGTATTTGATCATTTATATAATGTATACTTGTATTATATAAAGTATAATGTAGTATAGACTTAGAAAAATGTATAACTTGTACTTGTAGTTAATGATTTGCACTTCCTTCATAATGAATATTGTATAAATGATAAATACTGAAGTTTTAATAAACTTTAAGTATTTGAGTATTAAATTTTGGGTATTTTGTATGAAGCGTTAGTAGATATAGTTAACGTGCTTCGGAAGCCTTAAACGTACTTTAACGCGAAAGTAAACACTTAATGTACCAATAAAAATAAAATGTACAATTGTTAATAATTATCCTCTTAAATAAATTTATAACACTTGTTGATGTATAGCTATATTTGTTTAATGCCATTATAGTGAATGCATCATTTTTATTTTACGCATTTCGCTTAACGTAGATTTTTAAAAAGCAAACGCGTGTGTAAACCCTTAAAATGAATTGTGAATTACAAATAATGTCGTACAATAACCTTATAACTGAGGTGTTATTAGTCTTCTCTGTTAAATGAGCCTTGTCCTCAGGCTTATCACCAGGTACTTTAATGTTGGTGCGGTCTTGGTGAAGAGTCGTGGATATTTTATTTCTTCCTGAATTGATCTTCACGTTCCCACGTAAACTCAGGACCTCGCCTAGAGTTCCACCGAACCTTGACAATTAGGACACGGCTTCCTTTCACATCAATTGTTTGACTTTCGAGCGATCTCATGATATCTACAGGCTCTTAACAAAATGAAGTTGTCATCTACTTGCTAGTCTTCCAACGGAAACGACTAATGGATCGTCAGAATTACATTTTCTTCAAGTGGATACAGAAACGTATTGTGGACCCTGCTCAGCTCTTGAGGAAGCTCAAGTGTGTAAGAAACAGTTCTAACCTTTTTCAATACTTTGAAAGGTCCGACATATCTGGGGTTTAACTTCCCCCGTTTGCCAAAACGTACGACCCATTTCCAAGGCGAAACCTTAAGCATAACTCCAACCTCAAACTCCATCGGCTTACGCTTTAAATCAGCGTAGCTCTTTTGCCTATCACGATCGGCTTGCATCCTTTGTTTAACTTGAATGATATTCTCTGTCGTCTCTTGAACGATCTCTGGGCCGGTGAGTTGGACTTCTCCAACCTCAGCCCAACAAAACAGGCGAACGACATTTTCTACCATAAAGTGCTTCAAACGGTGCAGCCTTAATGCTAGCATGATAATTGTTATTGTATGAAAACTCGACTAATGGCAAATGTTTAACCCAACCATTTCCAAATTCGATTATGCAAGCACATAGCATATCCTCGAGAGTTTGGATGGTTCTCTCGTTTTGTCCGTCGATTTGCGGATGATATGCAGTACTCATATCCAAACTTGTACCCAAAGCCTTTTGAAGTGACTTCCAGAAATTTGATGTGAACTGAGGGTCACGATCACAGATAATTGAAACATGTATTCCATGCTTCGTGACTACCTCATTTAGGTACATTCTGGCCAGTTTATCCATAGGATCCGTTTCTCTCATTGGCATAAAAATGGCAGACTTTGTAAGTCGGTCAACGATCACCCAAATAGTGTCATAACCTTGTGACGACTTAGGAAGCTTCGTGACAAAATCCATTGTGATTTTGTCTTACTTCCATTGAGGTATCTTGGGTTGCACTAACAAACCCGATGGTCTCTGATGTTCGGCCTTGACCTTAGCACAGGTCAAACATTTGCTAACATAGGTGGCGATGTTGGCTTTCATATTGGGCCACCAGTATAGTTTCTTCATATCCTGGTACATCTTGTCAGAACCCGGATGAATAGAGTATTTAGACTTGTGGGACTCGTGCATGATCACAGTCCTTAAGTCGCCATAACATGGTAACCAACTCCTGCCATTTAAGCACATAGTTCCATCCGCACGTGGTTCCAACTTTTCCGTTCTAAGTTTCTCCGGATCTTTTGAATTCTCAACCAATATACCTCCAACATCCTCCTTCTTGATGTTCTTCGGCTTTCATGCTTCAGTCTGAGCTTTCAAGATTTGTTTAGGAAGATCCAAGCCAATAGTCATCACTAAGGCCCGAACCCTTAGTGGTTCTCGTTCCTTCCTGCTTAGAGCATCAGCAACAACATTCGCCTTCCCTGGGTGATAACAAATTTCGCAATCGTAATCACTCAGCAACTCTAACCAGCGACGTTGCCTCATATTTAATTCCTTCTGATCAAGAATATGTTGTAAAATTTTGTGATCAGTGAACACCGTGCACTTGGTTCCGTACAGATAGTGCCTCCAAATTTTTAGAGCGAACACTACTGCCCCAAGTTCTAAATCATGAGTCGTATAGTTCTTTTCATGAATTTTTAACTGGCGTGATGCATAAGAAATCACCTTTTCTCTTTGCATCAACACAGCGCCCAAACCCTTCTTTGAAGCATCGCAGTATGCGATGAAATCTTCGCTTCCCTCAGGTAAGGCTAGGATTGGTGCACTGCATAGCTTTTGCTTCAATAGTTGAAAAGCTGCTTCTTGTTTATCGCCCCAAACAAACTTGACACCTTTCTGGGTTAGTTTGGTCATTATCTTGGTGATCTTTGAAAACCCTTCGATGAATCTTCTATAATAGCCGGCAAGGCCCAAAAATTGGCGAATCTCTATTGGTGTTTTAGGAGATGTCCAATCTTTGATAGAGGAATAAGGGTCCGGGGCGTGTTACTTCTCAGATCAATAACACAAGATAATATAAGAACGACCAAAAAGTCGTTTAAAACTGATACATTGGATTTAATAAAGTATGTGTTACAAAATCCCGAAGCTTTACTTGTTTACTTGTTATTATTACAAAGATTTCCAGCCCATAACAGATATACAAAATGTAATGCGGCTAAATCTTTAATGCATGACTTCAAAATATAACCACCAATGTATCCTTCGCACCTCGTGCTTAATGACCTCCTGAAAAACATTGCATTTAAAAACGTCAACATAAAGTTGGTGAATTTCATAGGTTTATGTAAATGTATATGCAGGACCGCAAGACTTTCCCCGTGATAATGCAACAGATGCAGACATCACAAAATGTAATTATGTTTTCCTAAGCTCATGACACCGAAGCTCGACATAAATGAATACAATATATAAATATTGCCTACATTGCCCGTGATGATGTTCAACCCGTAACATCCAAAATCTGACATGATATACGTTCGTTTCCAGTGATAGCTAGTCACCCGAACGGGGAGGTCAATCCCAAATAGATCTATCTATAATCACTCGCGCTTCTAAACTAGGAATTAACAGTTCATGATTCATGGGCATAGTGGGTTATCGCTACTCAGGCAAACACGTAATCATGATAAAATATACACTTGCGTCTAATTTGTAAAACAAAGCATGTTTCTCACCCCAAAACTTGTAAATCAATAATTGTAAAAACATGGGGCTAAGACTCAACACTTGAGAGAGTAAACTGACAATAAAAATAATCCCAAGTAAAGACCGTCATAGGCTAACGCCCGAAGCAACCTTGATATTATAGAGTGAATCATATTCAAGTACGTGTCAAATATAACCATATAATCCTATATAGTTTTATCATCGTACTATTGTTTGGGCTAGTCAAAATTAAGAAGGTCATGACATGCCGTTACGAGTAGTTAGGGACACTTTAAATCGTAAATCCAACAACAACTTCGTCAATACCCATCCGAAGAAGCCCCATATGAAATGTCCCTAGTAATATAGCACTTTTTATAACAAATAACATATTTCTTTCCATATAGCTATATCACCATCTAATCGTTTAAGTGAAATCGTAATTATAAAGTAAAAAACGTTTTATAATTACGCATTTAGTAAAAATGACATAACTTTGTCGTTTTAATCTATTCTCGCGTTTCTTACTCCCATGATTCGTATAAGACGAGTGATCACTAAATATTGCATTTTTAAGTTTCAGATTTCTGTGATAATATTGTTTTTAAACTGTTCATAACACTATAATATCGTTTTTAAAATTTTTAATTAACGTAAAACCGTTTTTAAGGTTAAGGTTTAGTCGTATCTATTCGTTATAGCTCCGATTTTTAGCGATTCTTTCGAACTACGTTCTCGTAAATTGAAAAGTTGTTCTATTTATTGATGTTTACAAAGCATAAGTTACTGCCATGAATAGTAACTTTTATAAAATTTGTTTTATAAAGTATTTAGCGTCGTAAACTCGTAACTAGCGTATCTTCTTCGTTATAAATCCGATTTTCGAGTTTCTTATCATTTTGGAATCCTTATGAGATGTACTATCTTTATAAAACCTAATATGGATGTTAACAAAATCGAACCAAAACAGAAAGTTTGAGGTTTTGTGATTTAGACATGTTTTAAGCTTGATTTTTGTACCATTAAGCTTCAACACCTTATTACAACTACTTCACAACATTTCTATCTTATGTTTTACATATATAAAGTCCATTAGATCATACTTTACTCAAGTGTGTTCAAGATAACAAGTTTAACTACCATTTTCACTTGTAACTCATAAGTTAACATTAGAAACCCTAATTTCTACATATACATGTTTATACTTAAACAACATGTTAAAACACTTATACATCCCTTTTAACATGATATTACCATTCATATGACATGTAAATAAGTCCATATAACATTAATCATAAGTAAATATCCATTTTACATATTCAAAAGTACCCTAAATGGTGATTTAGCTAAATATAACATATGAACACATAAAATCTTAGTTATGAAATGATTAAGCTTTATATATAACCTTTGTTTGGGAATGAGTAGAGAAAAAAAACCACAATCACACCCATGTGATTTAAACTCTTAGCCATGAAAAATTAGGATGAAAACCTAATTTATCCTCCAATAAAACCCTTGCTTTCTTTTCTTCACAACACCTTTCTTGCAAATGGTTAACCAACTTCTTGAAACTCTTTCTAAATACCTAGATATGATGTGTGTAATGCTATGTATATTTATAAAAATCAAGCAATGGACTTGGTTTGGAGGGGGTTTTGAGCCGTGGGTTATGTAGAGTAACAAGGAAGAGTTTTTGTGATTTCTTTGTTAAGGAATGAAGTAAATGAGTTTTCTACTTCATGTGCATGCATATTTATACTACTAATGAGATATTTGTGTGTCTAGTTGATGCATGCAAGGTGGCAAGGATAAGAATGCATGGAAGAAAAACTAGAGCTTATCTTGTTAAGGAAAATGGCTAGTCATGGTTCAAGTTGCATGCTAGATCTTTTATGAAGATATTTGTGAACTTTCCTTGGTCCAATCTTGTCCTCCTAGTCACTTATACACGAAATTATGCTTGTGTATAAGTTAGGATATGTTTTGATCTTTTATATAATGAATACTTGCATTATATTAAGTATAATGTAGGATAGACTTAATAAAATGTATAACTTGCACATGGTAGAGTTTGATTTGAATTCTTTCATGAAGAATATGTATAATGTGATAAATACTTGAAGTTTTAAATAAACTTTAAGTATTGGGTACAAATTTTGGGTATTTGATGAAGCGTAGATAAGTTAACGTGCTTCCGGGTAGGCCTAACGTACTTTATCGCGAAACGTAAACACTTAACGAACCACAAAAAATAAAAAGAGCAATGATAAAAATTAACCTCTAAAGATAAACATTAACACTTGCTTGATGTAAACATTTAATCGTTTAATGCCCGTTTACATTGAATGATCATTTTTAGTTTACGCGATTTAGCTTAACGATTACGATTTAAGAGCAAACGCGCAAAACCCTAAAAATAAATTGTGAATTACATAATGTCATACATTGACCTAAAACACGAGGTGTTATATTGTTGGTTAATTTGGGGAGGATATACTAATTGAGGAATGGATGATGATGGAGAATAAAAGTTGTGGTGAATTGATGATTGAAAATCATTGGATGGGCAAGTTACTAAAAGAGGTGTTGATGATTGATGAGTTGAGTATTGTTGAGACTAATAAGGTGAACCATACTATGGAGATGGATATGTTGAAGCTGGTGGTTGAAGTTGAGTATTTTGGTAAGTGTGTTGATGAGTTTGATAAGGTGACTGTGTTAATTGTGAGAGCAACTAAACACGAATCTAGTTACGTTCATAAAGCATCAAAAACAGAACTTTCATTTGCATGTCCGTATCATGTGTTTCCAAGTAAGCATGTAAGCTGATCAACATTGGTAGTTAGCAATTTCTTTGACCAACGTAACATCAGTAACAAATTTGCTCCATTCATCAAGAAGTGTGTACAGAAACCGTATAACTTGAAATTGCTTCCAAATGGCATCTTGTAGATGTTCATATCATTAGTAGCAGATGTGAATCTCAAGTTGTACTCTGGTAAAAGACTCTCCTTTCTTGTAATGAACTTACAAATTCATCGTACAACTTACACTCTCGTACTGCTGTTGTTAACGGGACGTTCCCATTCATAGAGCAGTTTAATCTTCTCCCAAAGTTCTTTGGCTACACGATGTTGACTCACAAGAGCATAAATTTCTGTTGGAAGGCCTTGGAGAATGATATTAATTGCTTTGATGTCACAATCAGCTTGAATGGCTTCTGCAGGGGTGAGCTCAGTATATTCCTTAAGTATTGTTACACCATCCATTGTGATTGATGGCCAGACGAGTGGACCTTTCTCAACGGAAGCAATGATCATTCTACCATGTGGTCTATTTTAACATATAAAGATTGCCATATGCCTTTATGGAATCATACAAATGTTTTTCAAGCATCGGTGGTTTATTGTCACCACCCAAGAGAAGTGATTTATCAGCAAGAGTCGTCATTAATAACGTGGTATAAAAAAGATTACTAATTGATCGATCGGTGGTAGAAAGGAATTGTGTTTAAATGTGTGGTTGTTGAGTCTTTAAATAATTCTTGAAACTACACGGGATTTTACAATTCTCAACAAAACCGGGGAAACAAGTTAATGTTTCACGAGATTTTACACGTCAAAGAAATAACCGTAAAATTTAGAAATTTGAGTTGATAGGTTTTGATTGACAGATACTAGGTTTGGCTCTCAAACAAAGTGATTGGTTTCGGTACACTAATAGACTGACTACTAGTTCGGTTCATCAAGTGAGTTGATTATTCGGTTCTGATGTAAAATTCAACTCTTTTGGATCCAACAAAATAACCAGTTCGGTCCAACTGAAGAAACACAGTTTCGGTTTAAACTAAAACAACTAGTTCGGTTTCGCAACGAATAACCACCTCGATTCGGAGTTACCAATAAAAGACACTAGTTCGTTTCCAACTGATGAAAACTCGTTCGGTTCCAACTAAAACAACTCGTTCGGTTCCAACTAAAACAACTCGTTCGGTTTACCAACTAAAACAACTCGTTCGGTTTCACAAAAAACCAACTCTTCATGTTCCAACTAAAACAAACTAGAATCGGTTCCACTGGTTCATTTCACTAGCTCGGTTAACTCTTCATCTTCTAGTATCGGTATCCAAACAGGCTAGTTCGGTTGTAACTGAGACGAAACCCAAATTTTCAAAACTCAAAAAGACACATTTTTGATTGGTTTTTTGCAAAAAATCTTGTACAACTAGTGTTACTAACCCTATAGGAACAAGAAAAATGACAACTTTAAGGTTTTTAAGCCGAAAAATTTTAAATCAAGTTTTGCTCTTTGTAAAGGTTTTGAACACAAATCAAAAGACAAACACAAAAACTAAACACACCACTCCATGGCTCTGATACCAATTGAAGAATACTAGTAATCTTTGATATTATGCAAGAACTAGAGAGAGAAGTGGGTTGGAAAGTTTCTAGAGAGAGAAAGTAACATGGAATGGAAGATAATAATAATATGTGTGAAATGAGAAAATGAAACAACCAACCACCCTCTCCAAGGCATGAAGAGGGTATATAAACTACATACATGGCCGGCCATGGGCCTTAACGGGCTTTCCATGGGCCTTGGGCCAGACTAGCTTACTAGACTAATCATATAACATACTACGGGCTATGACTATTACAACTTGGAAGTGACCGATACTTTTCTTGTTTCCAACAAACCATATACTCAGAATAAAATCAAACGAACTCGTACAAGAGAAACTTATGCAAGGCGTTACGGATCGAAAAGAAAACGCAAGGTCTTATCCGAAATAACGATCAACAGAGCAAACCTAAAAGCATCGATACTAACACGTCGCCAATGGGTTACGAAAACCAAGAGATATACGACCAAAGGAGTAAATATCCGTACTAAATTGTCACGAACAAATAGTGCTTAAAAGGAAAAATTCTGATATTCCTATGAGAAGTTAACTTATGGGAAAACCAGTGAAATATACTAATAACCAAAAGCAGCAGATTCGAACAACCAATATACATCAAGACGTCGAATATGAAGATAGGACCTCCTTACAACAAAGTACGATGAAGGGATTCTACACTTAGAGTTATGAATCCGAACGAATAATCGAGCAAACGAACAACCTCAATAATTTGAACAAGGAGTACTAAATGTCTCCACAAACGTTAATAGAAGGAAAACTTACTAATCAACATAACTTTAAATGCCCCCCCCCAATTAACACAAATCCGCACATTAGGTTAAGAGAATAATTCCCTAACCATATAACCATCCTTATCAGGATTGCAAACATTACCACACCTCACACTACTAAGTAACAAACAAACATCAATCAATGCAATCATGATCACAAGTCCACGTGTGTGATGCCTTTATAATTATGTCGGCCGCCATAATTATAATTGCCTTCTTTCACACGTGTATTTACTTCTAAGACTACACATCTCAATGATCACTCACATATAAGCACATATACCACATTGCACATCTTAAATCACTACCACATAGCACATAAAGGATGCTCTAACAAATAACTACTTACTTATATAAAGATAAAGTCAAAAATGACATAAAGGAATGAAAGTCTCGCATCGCCTCCAAAATACCAGATATTCAAAATAATTAATCAATAACAATGTGACGAGGTAAAAGACGAAATAAACCTATGCTGGGCCTCGTATGGGTTTGACTTTACATTCGCAAGAGTCACCCGACTCCGCGGGTCCAGCACTACTATGACTATCCAACAAGCGATCAACTACTCTATATCCTTTGGTTCCAAAAGAGGCTCCTCATACACTTAAGTCCAGTTGGGAAAACGGTTCCCCAGCGAGACTTCTTATGGGTGGGGGGGAAAACATAGCTAAAATACTCAGAAAGTAATACATATCGTAGCAGATAATGGTAGGCAAAATAACTAAAATGACAACTTAGGAAAATACGAGATATATAAGCTATGCAAAAATAGAGGGGAAGCATAGCAGTTATAGCATTAAACACTTAAGCCCTAAATGCATCTACATGAAGGACTCCTATGTTATAGTCTAGGCTCAACCACCTACTTCTCTATAACCAAAGTCTCTGATACTAATCTGTCATACCCCGCCTAGGTGAAAACACGAGGCGTAACATCATGGATATCATCACAACACAATGGTGTCAACAATAGAGAGAACTAATGAATAGAATAAACAAATTGAAGACAAAATGTTTCATGAAAATATCTACACAAAGATAAAGGAGTCTTGCATATGATAGCAAAGTCCTACCGTAAGGAAACATAAATCAAGGTCTAAACAATCGAATAACAACCAAGTATCAAAAATTCAAATGACATAACCATCAAAGCCTACGGTCTCACTAGCCCACTCATCCTAACTCTTAACATCTCCAAGAGTGTTTACCTAAAAATGAAGTTACAAACGTCACAACAAAGGTTGTGAGAGTCCAAAGTTTAAGATAACGAAAATCAAAGCGTTTAAAAAATACTGAGATTAATGAAGAACAATGGCATGGGACAATTACTGTACTATCATACAAGCTTACATGAAAATGTAACCATAACGAGCATGGGAACGAAATGTGTCCCTCGGTCCAACAAGTATCAACACTTGGGTGGGAACGTTACCCCCGATCCATTAAAACCATCACTTCACATGGGTAGGAACGTTACCCCCGATCCAATATCATAACAAATAAGTAGGAACATTACCCCCGATCCAAATACACATAAGCATTTAGCAAGTAACATACAATAGCCAAGTAAAGTCCATACACTTTCAAGATAAATACACATAATCACAGTAATTTAAAACATTTCAAATCCATTTGCATCATTTCAACCCCAATAAATAATAAGAAAAGAGGGGCTATGAAACTCACCTGGATACTCAAACGCAGCTTCCAAATCTCTACACGCAACTATACAAATAAATAAACACGGTTACACGCAACCAAGCTAAAAGCTCAAGTCCATGTAACACACATATGATGGATGTATAAGGGTTTAGTTAACCATCATGGGTTACCCCGATACCATGCCCACCCTAACGCACTTTTAACACTTTACACTAGCTACTTACAATTAACTCAGGATTGCAAAATTTTAGTGTCTCTTTACATACCAAAACCTTTACTTAATAACCTTCATAAATTATTCCAAAAATCACCGATGTTTATTTATGAGTATATTAACTACCATGTGATTCCCAACTATTACTTACATGCATAACTACCTCAAATAAAATCAAACTTCAAAACTATCCTAATTCGGATCTGATTGCACACCAAAATGTATCACTTAAAACTACGATATCATAGACATGTCTTTCAGAGCTAATTTTTTCCAAGATTAATCCAAATACATATGACTTTAACTATTGTTGAAGGGATAAGCTTAATTTGAATTTTAAGTTAGGGTGTACCCTCCTAAACATGATCTAAATCTGACCCGTATTTACTGTTTTGACAACTTTTAGTGTAACCAACATTTGAATGACTTCCCGACCTTAAAAACTTTCGAGGCTAGATTTTATAGAAAGTAAATTCAATGGGCTACTGATTAGAGTCCAGAAACACTAAAAAACCTATTACCATCATGGAGATATTCACTCGTGAATACAGCCCTAAATTCTGCTCACCCTAAATCAAGTTTTTTATGCAAATCTAACCTAACCAATTGCATGATCATGACCCTAATCAAGCCCTAATCATTCTATCATAATTAAATATCATTAATATTCTGAATTTTATGAAACCCTAGATCAATACCTAGCATTCTCACTTGCTTCTACGCGATCTAACACTTGAATACTTGGATCAAAATTTTGATTTCCTTGTTTCTCGGGGCTGAGTTGACAGCAAGGGGAGAAGAAGGAGGCAATGTGAGACTAAAATTATGTTAGGGTTTTTTTGATAATTAACTTAACAAGTCCTAGATTAACTAAAACACTTTTTTTCTCTTTTCTTTTGGGTCGGCCATCCCCCTCTTATATATATATATATATATATATATATATATATATATATATATATATATTTTATTTTTTTAATTATTAATTTACTTATTTACTTCATTACCTTAAATTTTTATAAAAACCTAAGCTAGTTTGATTAAACCTTTACATTTAAACGCTACTTACGAAAATTTCTAAATATAACTTTCATTTCATCAAACCACTTTCTATTTTTAGAAAGTTTGCTACAAACTTCTATATTTCACTCACCTATTTCATTTCTAAAATGCCACATTTCCCATAAACGATTAACACTTAATCACCAAGAATTGACGTAGCAATGCATGCAACACGTCTTTTATTTCCATTATCACCACACGTGAACAAATGGATTACTTAACACCAAACTTATATGCACACAAAATAAGATAATCAATTACCTTTAAAATGACATCATGCATATACGTAAACCACTTCAACCTACATAATGAACACATAACACGCAAGAAACATACAAAATGGAAATTTAGCCATTTCTAAAGGTATAAACTAACCTGCTCAAATAACGGTTGCTACAAGTAGAACATTGGAATGCATAGGTACATGCTCCTCATTGGCAGCCTCATCAGTGATAGGCTCTGTAGAACTACTAGGTTGAGAAACCTTAGTGTCTTTCCTCTGTTTCCTCCTTGGTTGTTTCTTTTGAGGCTGTGATGTAGATGGTTGAATAATAGTGGGTGTGTGTTGAGGATCAGTTGGTATTTCTGAACCCTCACCTAAATTCTTGAGCTTGAACCATCATAGTTTGAAATAGAGGGGTAACTCTCCTTGAAAAACTTTTTCCTTCTCTCTTCATATTTGCAAAGACCTTCTTAGTGTGAGAAGGTATAACATAAATTTCTTTATGTTTGGTCATTCCTTCAACTTGTTTATCCAGGAACACTTGCATAAACCTTGGAAACATTAGAAATTTAACTCCACCCTCCAAGTTCTTCACCATATTATCAAAAATGTACTTGGAAAAGTTGAATTTTTAGTTTGTAGCAAGACAGATGATAGCTGAGGCCATAGTGCTACTAAATTTGTTCCAAGCAGTAGTCTTAGCACCCATTCTTTCTAGTTCTACAAAAATGGTAGCATTGGATAGACATTCAGTACCTTCAGCATCTTTTAATTGAAGAGCTCTTCTCATACTCGTCTCAGTGACGATCACCTTCTTCCCATCTACTAGGGCTTGTATCTACACTTCCCCATTGACGGTTTTTGCCTTAGCAGTAGCCCAGAACTGCTTAATGCATAAAGTGTAGATGGTGGGATTCACTGTTAGCGCATATCTGATAGAACTTGTATTTAAAAAGTTAATAATTCCTTCAAACCCACCACCTTCTTCGGGTTTATCTAAAAACGCAACCAAATTGTGAGTTTCAGCAAACTTTAGGTTCGACATTGTGTTGGGTTTTGATGATTAAGAATGAAATTGAGTTAGGGTTTATGATTAGAGAGTATATCAAAGTGTAAAATCGATTGAATGAGTGATTGAAACCCTTAATCGAAGTATTTATGAAATCACCCTCAACATCATTAACTAAGACTGGCAGCATTAACTAAGACTGGCAGTAGTACGTGTATGCCTAGCAGCATTAACTTAACCAGCAGTAGTAAGTTTATGCCTAACAGCATTAACTAACACTGGCAGTAGTAAGTGTATGCCTAACAGCATTAACTTTGAGTCACCAGCATTAACTCCAATTTTGTTCCAAAAAGCATTTCCATCATCAATTTTGATTCTCACAAGCTCTCTTTCTGTTTTTATTCTCACTATATCTCTCAATTCTTTTTCTCACTGAATTACTCTGTCTGTTTTTATGTCACACATCTCTCTTTCTGTTTTTCATTCTCACTAATTTCTCTCACATCTTTTAACTCACATAGTCACTCTTTCTATTTTTGTTTCACATGTCTCTCTTTCTGTTTTTCATTCTCACCAATTTCTCTCGTTTCTTTTTCTTACTAATTCACTTTATCTGTTTTTATTTTCACACATCTCTCTTTCTGTTTTTTATTCTCACCAATTTCTCTCATTTCTTTTAGCTCACATAGTCACTCTTTCTATTTTTGTTTCATACATCTCTCTTTCTGTTTTTTAGCTCACTATTTCTCTCATTTCAGTAGAAAGTTAGTCCAATAGCACTAACTTGAATTTCATCATTGGATGTTGTTCCATTCCATTTCAAGCATCATTTGTGCATAATCCGCTGCATATAAACGCAATTAACCTCCCCTCAATCAATACTTCAGAGGTTAAGCAATCCTACACTTGCAATCAGATGTTGAAATTTGCCAACATCAAATGCTTTTGTGAGTAAATCTGCAACATTTTGATCTGTGTGAATCTTTATCATCTAAATAAGCTTCTTCTCATTGGAATCTCTGATAAAGTGATGCCTAATCTTAATGTGCTTAGTCTTTGAATGAAATACTGGATTCTTAACTATGCAAATGGTGCTTTCATTGTCAATGAAAATCTTGGTATTCATTAAATTGTATCCATAATCCAGCATTTGATTTTGAATCTAGAGTACTTGTCCACAGCAACTAGCTGCAGCCACATATTCTGCTTTAGTAGTAGAGTTGGCAACTATAGTTTGCTTCTTGCATTGCCATGAAATCAATCTGCTTCCAAGAAATTGACAACCTCATATTGTGGATTTCCTGTCTAAACTTGCACCAGCATAGTCACTATCAAAATAAGCTTCCAAATCAAATGGTAAATCCTTAGAATACCAAAGGCCTAATTTAGGTTGACCTTTCAAGTATCTAAAGATTCTTTTCATAGCATGAAGATGTGAAACTTTAGGTGTGACTTGGAATCTTGCACAAGCACATACAACAAACATTATATCAGGCCTTGAAGATGTTAAATACATCAATGAGCCAATCATTGATCTATATAAGTGAACATCAACATCTTCAACTTCTGCATCCTTGAGCAATGGCTTTGAAGTCTCCATGGGTGTACTTGCTGTCTTCACAGTTGAAAAACCAAACTTCTTCAAAATTTCATCCACATACTTGTCTTGACTGATGAAAATCCCATCATCTTTCTGTGTCACTTGTAGTCCTAAGAAGAAAGTAAGCTCACCCATAGAACTCATCTGGAACTTCTTGTGCATTAATTTCTCAAACTCAGTGCATAACTCCTTTTTAGTAGATCCAAAAATGATATCATCAACATATACTTGAACTAGTAGAATATCACTTTTGACCTTTTTAATGAACAAATTCTTGTCTATTGTCCCTCTCTAAAATCTATTTTCCAATAAATAGGCAGATAAAGTCTCATACCAGGCTTTAAGAGCTTGATGTAGACCATATAATGCCTTTTCTACCTTATAAACTCTGTCAGGAAACTCTGGATCTTCAAACCCTAAAGGTTGACAGACATAAACTTCCTCTTCAATCTTGCCATACACAAATGCACTCTTCACATCCATCTGGTATACTACAAAGTCTTTGAATGAGGCATAGGCTAAGAACAGCCTAATTACTTCAATCCTAGTAACTGGAGCAAAAACCTCATCATAATCTGTTAGCCTAAAAATATTGAGCCAAACATGAAGTTCGTTCATTACATGTATTAGTCTCGGTCATTTAATTAGTTAATGTTGTAATAGTATAATATCGGGAATCGGGCACGATAGTTAAACTAATATTGTATATGTTTCGGGTTTATACTCTGTGAAGTACTAGGGTTTACAACCTTGAAGCTATATATCAAAAATGTATGAATGTATAAATGTATGTATTGTGCATTTTAGTACTATATCTTAGGACTTCCTTTTATACACCAATGAGTCCTTTATAAGATAACTACAAATCTTCTATAATTCTAAAAGATAACTGCAAATCTTATAACTTAATAAGATATACATATCTTTTACAGAAATATCTCATACTTATACCGTAAGTAATCTTGATAAGCAATCTTCATCTTTATCCTTCTGACAGTAGAAATTCTTTTAGCAGTTGTAATCCTTCAGCAATTGTAACCAGCAGCATTAACTTTTATTCCAGCAGCACTAACTGTGTACAAGCAGTAGTAACTACTTAGAATATTTTCTTCATTCTTCATCAGCAGTACTAAGTTACACTAACAGTAGTAACTTGTATACGAGCAGTATTAACTACTTAGTAGTATTTCTTCCAAGTCTCTAAGCAGTTTTAACTTCCATTAGCGGTAGTAATATATACTAGCAGTAGTAACTGACAGTACTAACTACTTAGCATATTTTTCACTAATTATCACTAACAGCAGTAAGTTATGCTTAGCAACAGTAACTCTAACCTTAGTAGTATTAACTCCAAGATCATCATGAAGTCTTTTGATCCCAACAAAGTTTCTAATAGTTCCTTAGTGAAAACACCCATGGTTCCTCCAAACAACTTAGATCCTGATTTAGCTGGCAAATCAGTTAATGAGACCTCATACAGAGGAATGATTGGGTCACTGATGTACTTGACTGCAATAAGGCCTGATATCCAATTCTCCATAGTCCTATGTGTAAGATATCAGTCCAATCCAAAGGAATCACATCTAAAAGTTGTGAAAAGAATCCTTAAGTACCTAAAAGGTAATCCAACCCTTGGTCTGTATTATCTAAGATATTCAGGCTTTGAACTCAAAGGATATTCAGACTCAGACTATGCTGGCTGTAACATGGACATAAAAAGCACTTCAGGTGCCTGTTAAATACTTAGTGGAAAACTGGTTTGTTGGAGTGCTAAGAAACAGCAATCAGTGGCTATGTCTTTAGCTGAGGCTGAATATGTTGCTGCTGTTGGGTGTTGTGTAAGTATCCTATGGATGAAAAGTCAACTTAGTAACTATGACATCCATTACAAGATGGTACCCATCTTTTGTGACAACACCAGTGCCATTGCAATTTCCAACAATCCAGTACTTCACTCAAGAACCAAGCATATTGATATAAGATATCATTTCATCAGGGATCACATCCTTAAAGGAGATATTGAATTACACTTCATCTCCACTAAGTATCAGCTTGCTGATATCTTCACTAAACCCCTGGATGAACCTACTTTCACCAAACTAAAAGCAGAGTTAGGCATGTTGAACATTGATTGATCAGTCTCCCTGATCAAACATGTTCAGTGTGGTGTATAATCTTCTCCCTGAAACCATCTCCCTGAAACATATATGAATCCCATGACACTGAGGGACACATTAAATGAAGTAACTAAATGCTCTAAGTCTTTAGTTACTTAATGTCCTAGGTTGGTGACTGGACACATTAAATAAGGAACAAATATTCCTTGTCTAACTGTCATCTAACAGTCATGGGCCCCTATTTTTTTCCAATCACTCAAATAACTCACCATGCATTTAATGCTCACTCCCACAAACATGATCCCTTCCCAAAAAGTCTACTTAAATGGCATTTGACTGTTATTCAAACGTCATTACTGCAAAAGTGAAACGACGCAAGTTGACTTGAAATATAGGATCGTGCAACTAGTGGGAAATGCATTAATTTTTTTTAACTTCTTCAAAATAAAAAGTTTAAAATAATAATGAAAATCTTTTTCACTCCCCTATAAATAACTTTCACCAAAACAAGAACACACACACAAATTTACAAAGCAAACAAACTCTGCTCAAATTCTCTCTCAAAGCAAACATGTGGGTGTTCTTTAATTTTTCGGTAATCAAGCTTATCTTTACAAGTTGTTCGTTGCAATCACTACTTTCAAAAGATTTTTTGGTCAATCGTGTTCAACACAAAGATATCCATCTTTATTTTGTCCCTTTTGATAATATATCACACATTTCACGACAACGGCCAAGTTTGAAATAAGCGTGTGACCATCTAGTGTGTGATATTCTGCCATTAAAATTTTTGTTTTCAAACAATCTTCAAATAACAATGGCAGAACAATAAATAATCAAGTATGCTCCTCAATGGAACAACATAACTGTGGACAATGTTATTTTTCAGACCAACAATGTGGTGGATAACTTTAACTACCTACCAAATATACATGCTTACAAGCCCATAATAAAATTTCTATGAAACTGTCCTTTGTATAATGCTTTTACCAACTGTCCCTCAGTGGTATATCAGAACTTCCTCATGGAGTTTTGAAGTACTGCTGTTGCCTTTGACCCTTTTCCATCAACTGATGAGCCTGAGAAACGCCCACTCAAGGAATTCCTCATTAAGTTTTCAGTTTTAAATGGGCAAAAATCATTGACCCTTGACTTTAACACCTTTTGTTCATCAACTAGCCTTAATTATATAATGGTAAATATGTTGATCATCCTACACCTGAGGCTGTGAAGAAAGAACTAGGAAATATTGCCATTAACCCGAGTTACCTGGACAAAACCCAGTCCTGAAAAACTCATTTCTTGTGGCTTGGAGAATTCTATTCACTTTTGTGATTCAGGTTCTCGGCGGGAACTACTCCTCTACTAAACAAGTCACCTTCATCCAACAGCTTTTAACCTACAGTCTCATAACTGGGACTGAGGTTGACATAGGGGAGATCATTTACAGTGATCTCGTAACCAAGCTACTAAATAAGTCTAGGATGAAATACGTTTCATACCCTAGATTTATCTCATGTTCTTTACAAGTGTTACTGCGTTTTGAATACACTCAGGATAAAAAATTTGGGTTCAACCCCCAATCCTGAGTAACTCTAATTTTACAAAGGACCCATCCAAAGTCACTGACATTGAATTGATGACCCATATGATTGCTATAAACAACCAGAGGGACTCAGTGTCTCCACTTCCTTTGGCTGTAAAGCTAAAGAAAGGGAAGTCTCCGATTGTGATTTCAACCTTACCCAAGTCACAAGGCCCTGAGGCTTCAGGAGCACTCTCTAAGAAGAGCAAAAGGCCAGTCCAAAAAGCCACCCACTGAGACCAAGGTAACACCACCCAAGCCAATGGAGAGTTCTGAGCAATCCCACTCAGTCTCCTCAGGCATCGTACCTGATCCCCAAGATCTAGAGAGAGACGTACAACTCACTAGTACGGGATTGCCTTCCACACTCGATGAGGGCACTCGTAAATCAACACCTTTGCCTGAGAGTTCTGTTACTCATCCCAAAGACTCAGGGGAAACAAACAACCCTTGACAAGGACTTAACTTCCACGACTTCTGATAAAGGCACGACTAAAAATACGCCGCATCCTGAAGGGTCACTTAAGGACAAAGACTCAGGGGGAAACATACCACCCGCTGATATGGAACCAATACATACCTCTGTTGCTGATCCCTCAGGGACTGCTGCTAAGTACCAGGTGGATCAAACCTAATCCACTAGATTGAGGCAGCGACCCCTGACCAAAAACAAAGGCAAGACTTCTTCTGAAGTGGAACCAGATACTAAACCTTTACCGCTCTAGACCTTTGCTGATATTCAAGCCTACCTACTCTCTAATGATGAATTAGATAAAGAAAATGATAAAGAGGAAGTACTTACTGCTGGGGATGACATGGATGAGGATACTCAGGCTACTGACGAAGTTAGAACTTCCTCACCAACGCAAGACCAGCCTGAACCCTCTCATGTTCAAGAATCTGCTTCTAACTCATCCAATCATGACCTCAAGAGATTTGACAACAAATTTCCTCTTACTAAAAGACAATTGATCAAGTATCTTAAGAAAGTTTCTAGAGTTCTCTTCAATAGGATCGCTGAATTCCAACCAACTCATGATCAACAAATCACCTCAATAATCTCTCATCCTGAAAGCTCTCAAGTAACTCCAAGAATTGATAAAGGAAAAGGGATAGCAACCGAGTTAGATGAGGATCCCTCAAAGAGACTGCTGCCTGCATCAACCATCATTCGTCCTGACCCTAATGAACCAGTTAGAGTTGAATTCATGATAAATAAGAAATTTTTTTACCTCACTGAATAAGAGATTCAAGATTACTAGGATAAAGAGGAGAAAATGAAGAAAGCTACCGAGGAAGCAAAACTTCTTGCTATGTCTAGGCCTGAAGTGATTAAGGTAGTTTGTGAAGAAGCAAAGAAGCTCGGAATTGATCCAAAAGAGGCAATTTCCACTAAGGCTGGTGAAACATTTAAGAAAGCTTAGGATGCTGAGCATGAAGTCCTCAAGAGAGAGCACTATAAAAAGGTTAAACAACTGACAGAGCTCAACAAGAGGAGAGTTGAGGAATACATGTGGACTATGACAAACAGAATCAAGCCTGAACCTATTATTGATGTCAGAATCCATCCCAACACCAAGCCCATTGTAGCATTTGTATTCAGGAACAATGATAAAAGAAACTTTGACATTCATAACCCATTCAAGTTCACAGACTTTGGAAGCACTAAATTGGATGAATTGGGTCCAATCATACAAAAGAAAAAGAACTTCGTTATCAAATACTTGATGACATCCTTGAGCAAGAGATATGAAAGATTAAAGAAAATTCCTGAGGAACATGGAATTCAATCTGCTCTTCCTACTTAAGTCCCTAAACAAGCCTCATCCCAAACCTTATGAAGAAAGAGGAATCATATGGAACTGAAACCTGAAGTCAAGGTGCTTGGGCTGGAATGTAATAAGAGCCTCCCTGAAGGCGTTCCTTTTGTCAATAATATGGTTATCCAAGAACCTGCATATGGGATCTTCATCACAGATGTATTTGGTGATCTGCTTAGCTGGTATAAAGGATTTGTTGTATTGAATAAATCCAAGGCAACTTATGGTAGGAAACTTTGATTGTAATATATCAAAGGACGATGTGGAATCTATAGTCTTTGATAACGGGGTGTTACGCCGTAACTCTATATTGGGTAAGATTTCCTTCCAAATACATGGTTACGGCGTAACTAGATATGGTGTTATGCCGTAAAGTTATCCTTGATCTTCGTACTTGCTTAATATATGTTACGGTGTAACCATTTTTGGTGTTACGCCGTAAAATTCTTCAGATAATTACACTTTGAGCCCTTTTTCCCTTGTTTCTTGTCATTTTCCTGCATTTCACCTGAAAACTACAAAATGATAGAAAATATCTCGTTTTCGAGTATTAGTGAAACATTTACAGGTAATATAGGGGGTATTTTGTCACTAAAAAGTATTAAATATTTGATGTTATTAAATATCCCCCCACTTGACTTCTGCTTGCCCTCAAGTAGAACCTGTTATAACATTTCATAATGGGCTACTAGCTTCATTCTTCATAAGTATTGGATGAATTGGTGTAATAATGGGCTACTAGCTCCATTCTTTATAATTATTAAGATGTCTTGGTACAATAATGGGCTACTAGCTCTATTTTTTATTATTTTTTATTTTGTACCATCTTTACATTTTTAGTACATGGATGGCTTTTTGTTTCACCCTCTTTTCTTTATATTCTTCATGATAAATATGCAAATGCTACAGGAGTTTACATCTTTAATCATTTCCCCTGTAACATCCCATATTATACGCACATCCCCCACTTGAGATAAACAATGTCAAAAGTGGTGATATAGGGGGTCTTTATAGATCATAACTGATTGGTCTTCCATGAATTCATATAATTTTCGTTCCTATTCCCTCCGAACCATGGACTTAAGTAGCCAGAGATTTCACCACAAAGAAAATAAAGACTATAGGGTAGGCTAAGGTGAAATGGTGTAAAACATATAGAGTAGGGTGAAAACATAGATTGGTTTAACAAGGGTGATCTAGGGGTATCTTGCACTAATAATGAGTACGACAAAAGGGTTTATCACTGGAGGTCGACAAGTCAGTGTAACACGTCGATAAACACACATATATAGGCTATTTGGGTGATTTCCTAAGTGTTGCCTTCTTGAACTATCTATTCCTACTAATCAATTAGGTCTCGCAATGATGTACAAGCCAAATTTTAAAGTCTACAATTGTCACACCCCATCGGTGGCGAAAACACGGTATACGACGATACCATTCATTGCACAAGATACAAGATCATACACTTATCAAAATTACATACCAAAAACTGAAGATTTACACAGAACAATTACAAGAACCCATCACAACAAAACCAAAACCACATCCATCACAACCTAGATCCCCCCTTGGTTTACATCATTTCTCTCAATAACCAATCACATACCTTTAGAAAATGACACACCCTTAAAATGATACTCAAAACGACACCAAAATGTTGGTTAGCTCGTAGGTTTGACCTAACCCAAAAGTTGTTGCCAATACTTTCAATCCCCCAGTGGACAATAGTGCAATATTACAGTGAAAAAAATGTCAAACAACTCAGCATCAACACACGCAAACCAATAACCATATGTCCACTTACGCACCTAAAGGGCCTACCAGCTGGAGCACTAAAATTGGGGCTGAACTACACACAAACCTGGGTAGGCGTACCCATCCGATCTAATAATCTCACAAATACTAGGTAGGCGTACCCATCCGATCCAATAATCTCACAACACTGGGTAAGCGTACCCATCCGATCCAATAATCATGCATAATATTCATATAGCAGTTATAAGCACATATCTTGTTCAAAAAACAAAACCACATTTCGCACAGATCAATTCAAAAACATTTCAAAAAATATTTGAGTATCATTTTCCGCCAACAGAAAAACAATAAAAAGTAGGGCTATGAGAACTCACCTCAATCAGCAATCACAATCAACCGCACAATCAATCTCTACGCAAGCGCACAATGTACCCGACAACAACCTAATATATACTCACTATATCAATACTCGTACAAAATTATCTTATTGTATAAGTGTTCGTCTTTACTCACGCAAATTCTCATTTTCATCCCAAAATCCCATTTTAAATTCATAACATTTTAAATTCATAACATTCCAAACTCGTTAACTCATAACGTTAACTTATCATAAAAACTGCCGTCTTATTACCAAGACTTTATCTCATTTTATGGTTGTGTGGTAATTACGTGAAAACGACTCAAAAATACTTGGGCAAAGTACAAACCTGGGTAGGCGTACACATTCGCTCCAATAATCAAACAAATACTGGGTAGGCGTACCCATCCGATCTAATAATCTCATAAACACTAGGTAGGCGTACCCATCCGATCCAATAATCATGCATAATATTCACATAATAGTCATAAGCATATAACTTGTCCCAAAACAAAACTACATTTCGCACAGTTCAATTCAAAATATATATATATACTAAATACTTGATAATTTAAATAAAATTATAATATTTTATTATTATTTCGTTTTATTATCGGGCTAACACGGTATAACGTCTCATCATTAATTATGTCCAACAACTTTTATTTCGACACCAAATCTCCGTAAAACTTATCCTTTCTTCAAATAAATTCGACGCATTGATAAAATATATCAAAATCTTATAGAATTTACTTTTTTCGCCTTGCATTAAATTTTCAAGTAAAATAACTATATTTTATTAAATTATTAAAAACTTTATCTCTTTTAGCAAAAATCTCTAAGTATATAATTCTTTCGAAAATTCGGCATGACCCGTACGTCTTTATGACTTTTTCCAAGGTATTAAACCTTAATCCAAAACACTTTTCATAAAACTCGACATTCTCCGACAACATCAACGCTTTCAATACGCTTTGTCAAACCATAGCGACATAATCCCTTTTTATCCGACAAAAATCCCTTTTTGTTCATCATAATTCCATAATTCCATTTACTCTTGTTATTGGGCCTTAAGGCCCATTAAGGTCTTAAATACAAAGCCCGATAGCAAAACTTAATCCATGTCTTTTTACATAAGTTCAAAATGCAAATTGAAACCCAATGGGCCTTAAGTCCATTAAGCCTAAACCAAACATAATCCGAAATCACCATTTCCGTGGTCCATTAAGCCGACATAATAGGCTATAAGCTCATATTATATAAATAAACCAAAACCAAATTAACCCATAAGCTTAAAATATTATAGCCGAAACTAAATAAGCTCAAAACCAATAAGCCGAAACCATTTGGGCCAAGCCCACTTTGGCACTCCAAACCGAAATAAACAAGCGCACCCTTAAATGGGCCGAAGCCCACTCGGTGTTGGGCCGAGACAAAACGAACGGACCCTTAATGGGTCGAACAACCAAACACACCCATATTGGGTCAAACTCAACCCAAACGGACCTAACAAACCAAACGAACCCTCATTTGGGCCTCGGTTAGCCAACCGAGCCTATGCCGAGCCCACACCGAGCCCAACGAACCAAATAAGCTCTATGAGCTTATTGAATAAGCCATAAGCTCGAAAATAATCATCCTTACAAAAAGAAAAATTACCACAACAACCATTTTATTTAAACTAAAAAATCCTTCGTTTTTTTTCTTTTATATTCGATGCACAAACACCCCTTTTTACGTTTTCGATTTCAAGTTTTGACCTTTTTGACGATCAACTTGTACAACTAGCGTCTAGACATCACCATAATCACAAAAGTACAACTTAAATTCAAAGTTTTATAAAAAGTTACTTGTTTGATGGGTTTGGTTCGATCGAGACGCGCAAATAATACCAAAAACCTTATTTCTACAGCCCGAAACTACTCGCTATGAACCCAATAATATATTCTTAACCCGTGTTCTAGCCAAAATCTTCAAAATATTTATTTTTATTCCCCTTTGTGGTTCGCCCGGTTATAGAGAGAAAAGGGAGAGAGAGTTTTGTGTTTTGATTTCAAAATGGTGCATGTATGTGAGAATATAAGGTGAATGGAAGCATAAATATGTACTAAGGGTGGACAACTTAGCTAAAATTTAGCCTTGTTGTTCCCTTTGCTTGCACACGCCTAAATGGCATCCAAAAGAGGGTTCGGGTTTAACTTTTCGTGTCAAGATCACTTAAAAATCAAATTTTCATATCTTTAAAATGCTAACCGAACTTAGTTAATGTTTTTATTGCGTCCAAAATCATTTTTCCATAAACCTAAGTTATTCACATGACACGTATCTCATTAATTTGCT
>BQNB010014643.1:9783-67270 GCA_026074375.1 Tanacetum coccineum
TCTTTTGAGGTCGTTTTCTGTGACTTGTGCGTTTGGACTATGAAGTAGCACCCCATTGTTACCATTCCACTGCGACCAGATTTTAGGGGTGTTACATTCCTTTTTCTAGGTAGTCTCGGATCGGGGTCATCCAGGTCGGGCCTTCTTCCTCAACCACCACGTTAACCTCTTGTGCTTCGATAAAGCGTTCATTTAGCACCTCTACTAGTACTTCTTTGGACAGGTGGTCGAATTGGACTGCTGCCAACTTGTTAAGAGCATCGGCCTTCTTGTTCTCTGCTCTAGGGATATGAGTTATTCGAAACCTGTTTAATGCACTAGCTAGCTCCAAGACCTTTTCCTGGCATTTTATCATTCTTTCACCCTTGGTTTCATATGACCCTTCCATCTGACTAGCCACTAGCTTGGAGTCTACGAAGGCATGGATGTCCCGCACCTTCATCTCCTTGGCTATCCGCAGCCCAGCCAGTAGGGCTTCATACTCAGCATCATTGTTGGAGTTAGAAAAGTTCAAGCGAAGCGCGTAAGAGTTTTCCACATCGTCTGGGGCTATCAGGATGAGGCCAGCTCTAGATCCTTCATTGTTTGAAGCTCCATCGGTATATAGTCTCCATGCCTTCGGGCCAGGAGTAAGATCTCCCCTTGCGTTTGAAGGTTCTGGGATGTCTTCCACTCTTGGGTTATTAGGCACCTCTGCTGTAGCACTTATCTCTGTTGGAGTGTTGGTATGTGCTTAATTACACATACCATTCTCCATTAAAAACGGACTTAAAAACCTAAAAACATACCAAAAATACATTGTATTTGTATGTTTGCATTTGTGTTGTGCAGGAAACGGATATTCAAGAAAAGAAACAAAAAGAAAGCCAAAACCAAGCACGGAATGGAAAGGACAAAGTCGAAGGTAATCCAAGTGAAGAAAATACAACTTGAGGGACTAAAACTGCCAAAACCTCAAGTTGTATTTCAAGAATTAAAAGACAAGGGTCAAAATTGTAAACCGGTCAAAGATTGCATTCAAGTTATATAACTTGAGGGGACCAAGCTGCCAACTTACCCATAAAGCCATCTTTCCCGCCCCAATAAACCCAGGTACAACTTGGATGTCTTCCCATACTTCCCACCTGCAAAACCACTCGACACCCTAGCCAAAATCATTTCATCCACCCTACTACCCCCCCCCCCAGTTGTATAAATGCCATGTTGGCAATCCCTCACCCTTTCCAAGCATTTCGATGGCTGTGATTGCCTCAAAAGAAGCACAAAAGAAATTAAAGGCTGGGATTTAATTTAAAATCCCCTCACACAACAAGCACACTTTTCTTTTATCTCTCCAAAGAAGCACAAGCTGCAAGTCCAAGACTTCGGCTATAAATAGAGCTTTTTGTAAGCCTTTGAGGCATCTAGTTTTTTAGTTTTTAATCTTAAAAATAATTTAGCTTATTTTCAGTTTGTTTTAAGTCATTTACAGCTTTTACTTTCAGCTTTGTAACATTTTCAAGTTTTAATGCAAATTTGAGTTTTTAAGTCAATTTACAATACCAGTGTTAAGTTTCTTAATCATATTGTTTTGTGTTCAAAAAGCTCTCACCACAGCTTACTTATAAGCTGTTTCCATTAAGTAAAAATAAAAAGTTAAGTAGTTAAGAGAAAATCACAAATATCACTCTCAAATATACCACAGCTTATGTTATGGATGATAAGCCAGTTCTGGATGGGATTATGGACTCTCACTAGCTTGTTTTATGCAAGCTAGAGCTTGTAGATTCATTATTTGACCCTGTTTTAAACAAAGGTGTTGTAAGTTTCTCTTTCTCTTGTTTTTCTTATTGACTGTACAACTGCTTATCTAAGTGTTTATTCTTAATTAAAATTGATCATAAGTGTCTTATTTTGTTAATAGATAATCTGTTTTTAATTAGTTTGAAAGAAAAATGATTTTTAAGGGCTGTTTAAAACAAGCAGTACTAACTCAACACTAGCAGTACTAACTCCAAGTTAGTACTGTTAGTTAGTTTTTGGAACAGTACTTACTTAAAGCTACCAGTACTAACTCCAAGATAGTACTAGTAGTTAGTACTGTTAGTCCATTTTTGCTTATTAGCTTATTGTTTCTACTTATTTAAGATTGGTTTAGCTTTTTAGAGTAGTTTAAACCTATTTTAGTTTACTGTCTTCAGTAGAACTTATTTGCCTTTTCAAAATAATTTTAAGAGTTTATCAGTTTTAGTTTTCTAGCTTATTTATCATTATAGTCTATTCTGGTTGCTTATTCTTATGCTTAAGTGCTTATTTTGGGTAGTTAACCTTCTGTTTTAGCTTATTTGCTTATTTCTTGTTTAATTGTGTTTTGTTAAGGCTAGCAGTACTAACCTTAGCCTAACAGTACTAACTTAAAGCTAGCAGTACTAACTCTAAGTTAGTACTGGTAGTTAATACTGTTAGTACTGTTGTTAGTACTGTTGTGTTTATCTTGTTTAATTTAGCTTAATTGCTTTTTGTATTTGCTTATTTAGAGTTAGTTTAGCTTATTTGATTTGTCTTAAGCTTATTTGAGCTTATTTGTGTCTTAGTGTAAAAGTTTTAAGTGTTTTTGCCATTTCTAGCTTTTATTCTTGTTCCAGCTTATTTTCTTTGCTTATTTTTATGTGCATTTGCCTATTCAGTATTAGTTCCCAATCATTCCTTGTCATATTCAAACATCAATCATCATCCGTCTTTCGATTTTCCATCTCTAGCCTCGTTGGGACATAACGACCCGGGAACACTCTATACTGCTTCCGGTTACATTGCTCTCGCGGATTCTGATCCCTGTTGTGTATTTCTATTTCTTTGTACGTATTGATATATATATAGGGGTGAGTTGAAGCGAGTCAAATTTTGGCGCCGTTGCCGGGGAGGCTGTGAAACAGAATTTCGTTACGTTTGACAATTTGTGTTTAATTTTGTGAATATTTTCTTTATAAAAACATAAAAGTACAAAAATATTTTTTATTTTCTTTTACTAGTATAATTATCATCTAAAAACAAAAATAAGAACCAAAAATATAAAAACATTGTCCATAAAAAAAAGAAATAAAATTCACAAATTGGTAAAAATACCAAAATATAATATTCTCAATTGAGGTATTATCATAATAACTTCCGGTGAACTTGTTGGTTTCCAACTCGAATCAAAGATTTAAGACTTACCATTTGTGTCCCTTACGACGTACGGCTCACCGTGAAAAGTTAAACAAGCTAAAAAGTGGGTATAAGGAGGGTTGTTCCTAGGAACTACGACCCAAAAGGAGAAATAAGCTTTGCGCTATTCCTACTCCTCCGCTCACCTGTACGTTTATCATTTTGAGAGCTACCGTGAAGTAAGGTAGGACTATTGGGTTCAAGTTGTCTAGTTTGGTTCCTGTCGTTTTTTAATAATAGATTGTGAATAAAAATGGAAAAAAAAACCAAAAAATACTCCTCTTGTTCTCAGTTTTAGTGCTATGCGCCACTCGTTCTCAAGCTCAGTCGTTACGGACAACAACATCGACAACAACAAACATGTTCCTCCGAATCTTGTTGAAACCTCCCAAAGATACGATGGCTGATATCGAACTATGGCAGAATTGCTCGAGGCTCCCACGAGGGGAGTTACGAGGAACGCAATTGTTGTTCTAAAAATCGCAGCCTCATTAGCAGCGAATTTTGAGATCCATGCATGGGTTGCTAACTCTTGTCCTGAACAGCAGTTCTATCGGAATGACAAGAGGACCCAATGCCACATCCTTTACTTCAATAAAATCAACCTATACTTTGAGATATCCTATATCCCTACCAATCAATTAAATTGATGCTTTTTTCCTTTCTCTCTCGAGGGGCCAGCCCGGATATGGCTTGAGAAAGAACCCCTTGATCAATTCAGTCATGGGATGACTCGTTGCTAAATTTCATTAAATCAGTTTTTCCAACCTTCTAAAAATGACAAATCTCGGAACGAATTACAAATTTCAAACATAGATTGGATGATGTCGTTTAGTGAGGCTTGGTGATCGATTGCAAAGATCTTCTTCCGAGCATGTCCACATCATGGATTCTCGGAGATTCACCAACTTGATACATTTTACAATGCCTGTAAATATTACTGATCAAGACTCTTCGGAAACTCCGCGCAGGTGGTACTTTTGGACAAAAGGCCCGTGATTGCTCATAGCATCATCGAGGTAAGTCCAAAGTTCGTCACTCCCGAAGCAAGCCATTGTTCTTAAGGTTCGTTGCAGTATGTGCGTGCACTCTCCGATGTATCTACGATGTTGCTGAATTAAAGACATGGTTAGCGCTCTACTTATCGACAAGCAATGTCATCTCCTGTTCCAGCTACCGCTCCCGTAAAAAAGCTGGTTGAGAAAGTTGTAGTTTACCTGCGGTAGGGCCAATTCATTATCGTAATTGTCTGGCTACCGATAGAAACAATACCGAGATTACATCCAAAGATTACGTCTCGCAAGCTGCCGCAGCAAGCAAATTTCATAACCAAGGACAATTTCGGGTTATCGTTCGCCACCAATGGCGTACCAAAATCAGACCAACCCGGTTTTCCTCCCTTGTAACACAACAGCTAGCCAACTTTCAGAAGCGTTGGAGGGAAACCAAAACCAAAAACCGTGGGAATGTCTACACACAGGGTCAATTCCAACAAACCCCAGGGGTCAACAACAAGCCCATTGGTATCAACCCATCAAGGGTTAGTTATAAAAATGAGGTACAATTGCGATGATTGTAGTCTATTAATTCGGTTAGTTTGAAAGCTTTGTCATAGGTCTTAAGGATATGCTGGTTTTACTGAAAAACATGCAACAGACCAACCTAATGTTACAACTCTAACCTGACTCGGACGCTCCACCAAATTGGATTTTCCTCCTAGCAGAGATTACTGCTAAGTTAGGCTTGCTCTTCCCAAAAGCTACACCAGTGGCACTTATCCCTAAATTTTTGGTTAACATGATAGCATAGCTTGTCTTCACCGAAGCGGAGGTGCTTTTCCCTAGAATGGACCTCAAATTTCTTATCCTCCTAAAGAGAAGGAAATAATTGAATACTGAGTGTGACATGGATATACCAAAGCTGCTTACTATTGCACCACGAAAATCTTCTCCATATACGCATGGTAACTCTTGGGGCGCCATTAGATTCGGGACCATTGTTGGGGCTTAAAATTAGTGCCACTCTGGGATGCGCGATACTTGTAGAGTTTCGCTTATCCAATAGAAGTAGGGACTACTTGATCACTCTCACAAACTTGGACGCCTTCTAATAGTATAAGCTCTTGAGTTAGTAATAAATTGAACATAATTGAGTCTCTGATGCATGGCTTTATATATACAGGAAAGTAGTGATGTCTGTTAGTGTATATACTCACAATGGTGGGCCAGACGATCTAATGGTTTCGAGGACCAACACGGCTCTCATAACACTTTTTCATGCACCAAATTTGCACCACACTTGTTAGATAAGTCCTCAATGACAAGGATTAGGATAGAATTACCGACGTGACCCAAAAAACCACGGGTTAGCGGGCATTCGTTGTACTAACCGAGATTGGGCATCGGCCGGGCGTGCAACTTATTGTTTTGGGGCCCTAACCCCCACTCAGAGAATTTTTGGATGATGACGGCAAATGAGTTGATTAGCCTGGGAGCTACGTAATCTAACCTGTGCTTATATAAGCATGCAACCGTTCTTGCAGCTCTACCTATGTTGGGGAAAGAACTAAGTTTCCCAGCTTTGTCCTTTATAAACCAGAAATGTGACTAGTTTACTGGAACTCGTACTTCCTCTCCTTATTGATAAAAATAGTTATACCCCACCCCCCCCCCCCCCCCCACGGGCCATCATATAAGAGAGTGTGATCGGGTTCACTCTTCCCCATACCCTCCCCGCTACACTCGTATCTCACGTTCGATTTCTTTTCATCCCGATTCGGCTTCGTCCAAGATGTTTATCGTAGAATGAAAGTTTGGATCGTTCTTTTTCTGCCGATTTTTGTGGGTCGCGCGCCGCCTCGCGCTCATTGCCGATCTCGGAGTTCCCCTAATTTAGGGAAGACTCCCTCCCCTCCCCTCCCCCCTTTGAGCGTGTGTGTGTGTGTGTGTGTAGACCTGCCATATGTTAGTGCACAAATGACCCTTAGGCACGATGACCAATCAGAGACTTTCAAAGTTGGTGATACTAAGACTTTCTCTACAATATCATTGAATGGTTAACCGTTGTGATGTTATTGACATTGCTTGTGATGAATATGGTTCAAGAAGTACTGAAATTTCTAAAAGTAGCAAGACCCCTCCTACTTCGGTCCTTATGAACGATTCCTGCTTCTCCATCTTTCATCCCTTCAGTAGAAGTGATTTTTAATAGGAATGAGTTTATATCTTATGTCAGACGATATTTCTTGAACATGATGATTCAATACCACCGGGTGTTGAAGGCATCTCATGATTTCTGAGGGAGATACTGCATACTGGGAGAATTTTAAGTTGTGATCTATCGTGACCCAAATCTCCCTCCATCGCCGTTTTGTGAAATTAATGTACCGAAAGGAAAAATCTTATGCGAAGATCCTCCCGACCTTGAACTCAAAGACTTACCATCCAATCTTGAGTATGCAGTTTTGTTTATTGAGTAGGGTGATGAGTATGAAATACGAAGTTGATATCCCCCGCGCCATCCTATAAGCTCTGTCCGCAACAAATCCTATAGACAGTACACAGACATGAGGAGGTCAAATCCCAAAACGCCCTGTGAGCTCCTCGAGACTTATCTTATACGTGTGTCAACGTGAACAAATACAGACCCCTGCAGCGCTTAAAGATTGAGTTGCCGGCATACGCATTGTTGCGTGCCATCGCACCTACGTTCTCTCGCGGATAGATAGATATAGTACCCCCCCCCACCCACACCCCACCGAGTTTGCTCGCACTCACACTATATTGCCTATGAGTTCCTCGCCTATCGGCAAGAATATGAGGCACTCTAAACCGTAGTTCAACAATCAGCTGACACTACGAGTGTGCGAATCACCCCACAATACACCTTCTTCGCAGGTTATTATGCAAGCTCAGTTATAAACTTTCTTGATGCTCCGGGTAATTTACCCTATCTGCTAAAAGTCCCTGTATGCCCGGTTCATTTGTGTACCCTAAGAAGGGATGGGAATAAACGTGGTAAAAAATGAAGAAAATGAGTTAATACCCACTAGGTTGGTTACGGGATGGCGAGTTTGCATCGATTATCGAAAACTCAATGATGCAACTCGTAAAGACCATTTCCCTTTACCGTTTATGGATCAAATGCTTGAGAGATTAGCCAGAAATGAGTACTATTGCTTTTTAGACGGATTCTCCGGCTACTTTCAGATTCTTAATTGACCCTGTTTTTTGATCAAGAGAAGACTACCTTCACCCTGTCTTACGGACATTTGCCTATCGTCGCAGTGCCTTATTGGTTATGCATGCACCGGGCACGTTCTCAAAGGTGTCATGGTTGCGTTCTTTTCTCACGATTTGTTTGAGAAAATCATGGGGAAGTCTTCATGAATGATTCTCAGTTTTTGGTGATTCTTTTTCCTCTTGCCTTTCCATTTAGCCAAAATGCTCCAAAGGTGTGAAGACACCAATCTTGTGCTAAATTGGGGAAAAAATGCCAACTTTATTGGTCAAGGAAGGCATAGTCCTGGCCATAAGATTTCTAAATCAGGGATTGAGGTTGATAAATCAAAAGTTGATGTCATTGCAAAATGGCCTCATCCCACTAATTGTGAAGGGTCATTCGCACAGCTTTTCTCGGTCACGCCAGATTCTACCGACGATTTATTCAGGATTTTTCCAAAATCGCCCGGCCTATGACCCACCTCCTTGAAAAAGAAACTCCGTTTATCTTCTCGAAGGAATGCATCGAAGCATTTGAAACCCTTAAGATGAAGTTAACCCAGGCTCCAATTCTAGTTGCTCCCGATTGGACTGCCCTTTGAAATCATGTGTGATGCAAGTGATTTTGCTGTTGGGGCAGTCCTAGGGCAACGTAAGACCAAGCACTTCCAGCCGATACACTATGCAAGCAAAACTATGACCGAGGCTCAAGCACATTACACTACAACGGAAAAGGAATTAATGCCATAGCCATAGTGTTTGCTTTCGAGAAATTAGGCCATAATCTTGGTCCTTGTCCAAATGCATAGTTTATACGGACCACTCGGCTTCAAAGTAATGCTTGCCTAAGGAGGATGCTAAGCCAAGATTGCTCCGGTGGATTTTGCTGCTCCAAGAATTTGATGTCGTTACCGTGATAAAAAAGGAGCAGAAAAAATCTCGTCGCAGACCACCTTTCTTTAGAATTGAAAAACCCCCATTAAAGTGAGCTCGAGAAAAGGAATTTACGGGTAACATTTCCTCTCGAGACACTTGGGTTGGTTACCTTTCGTGTTGATAATATTTGCCCCGTTGGGTTTACCGATTTTGCAAACTACATCGCTGGGAATTTTGGATCAAAGAATGTCGTTCTAGCAGTAAAGAAAGTTTTTCAAAGACGTCAAACACTACTTTTGGGACGACACTTTCTATTCAAGATCTGTGTCTGACCATGTAATTATGGCGTTGTGTTTGGGTGTAAGATAGCTTTTGTTATTCTTAAAGCTTGCCACAGTGGACCCCTGGGGGTCACTACGGTGCCATTTATCCGCTAAAAAGATCTTCGTGTTAGGTTTCTATTTGGCCCTTCGTATCTACAAGGATGCCCATGTCTATGTCACCCGATGTGACTTTTTTCAACGTCAAGGCAAAATTTCGCAACGTGTGAGATGCCACAAAACTCTATCCAAGTTTTGCGAATGTCTTTCGACATGTGGGGCATTGAATTTTATGGGGCCGTTTCCCGTCTATCAAGAGGAAAAATAATATATACTCTGTTGGCTAGTTGATGATTAATCAAAATGGGTTGAAGCAAAACGCGTCTCCCCGACCAATGACGCTCCCGCAAGTTGTTTGTAATTTTCTTAAATCTCTCCTTCGCCCAAGATTTGTGCCCTCGTGCAATCATAAAGTGATCGCTGTGGAACCTCATTTTTGCATTATGAACCTTGTTTGCAAAGTCTTGCTTAAAATATGGGTCAATCACGTCTCTCCCACCGTATATCATAAACATAACTGTGGACAAGTTGAGTGTATCCAATCGTGGTTTGGAAGACATAATTCTTCTGAAAGGTTACCTCGTGGCGCGAAAAGTCGTGCCTCTTTGTCGGATAATTAGATGTCACACTTTGGGGGCTTTCCGCATCAGCTTACAAAAACACCAGCGGGTGTTACTCTTCATACAATTAATTAGTGTTACGGGAACGGCATGTCATCTACGTTTGAGTTGGAACACAAAGCTTTACTGGAGCCCTTAAGCATACCCCAACCTTTGATATCAAAACCGTGGGAGTAAGATACAGAAAAGTTCAAACTCAACGAACTTAATGAACTTCGTTGATCATGCTACGGAAAACTCTTTGATCTACAATAGAGAAACAAAGAGAATCTGACTCAAGATCAGAAACCGCGTTTTCACGTCGCGTGATCGAGTCTCTTTAAACTCATCAAGATTGAAGATTTTCTCGGGCAGAATAAGACACCGTTGGACGTGGACCATTCACTGTAACCAGTTTTTCCATATTGGCACTTATCGGAGTTAATCCAAAAAACTATGGGCAAATTTCAAAGTGAATGGTCATCGTTTTATTTAAACACTATCTGGAGGGGAGCGTACCAAGTTGTATTCCTGATCTCCAGACATTCCCTAATGATCTTATAAATATCAAGTGACGGGTCAAGCATATCGACCTTAAACATAGGCTTCGTGGGAGGCACCCATGCTTATCGTATTGTATTGAGTTAGAATTGAATAATGTGTTTCTTGTTGTTGTTGTAGGCTTCGCCTTTCCATTACCCGTGTTTGCGTGTTTGTGTTGATTAAATGTCCAGGATTTCCTAGATTTGTGGTAGACTCCCGTGTTTATATTTTTATCAAGAGTTTCACTTCCTCAGCTTCATTTTTGGAATCCGGTAGTATCTCAAATCTAAATTCGATTAACGGGTTTTATCATTGGCATCACTTCATAAACGCTAGATGTAGTGGTACCCCTTTGAAACATCAAGGACAAATGTTTATTCACTAGTTATGGGGGGGGGATCTTCGTATTTGATATGTTGCCGGCAGCCTATTGTTGTTAGTAATACCCGTTTTTTACACCAAATTTTTTACAAAACAATACAAACAAAATAAAAAAAAATTAAAAATTTAAAATTTTTTCAAAAATAAAATCAAGTGTTTTGTCACAGTTTCGACCTTCCTACTGGGTAGAAATCGCAGAATATTTGACTCGATTCGGGCGTGTTGAGCCCTAGTAGTTCCTAAATGTAGGCTGAAGCTTTCACGAATTCTTATTACTTTTGTATTTTAATAAAGTTGAAAAATAACAAGAAGTGGATAGAGTTAAAATATAAGTTTATGTGTCTTGAGCGAGATTCTTCTTAAGCTTATATGAGTAACTTATGGCTTTTTTCCTCCCATTTGCTTTTAATCACGCTATTCATACACGTGCTCGTTTTCAATTCAAGAAGTCAATCGATGTTTAGTAAAGCTTTCAAATTTTGTAAACTTGATTCTTTATAAGGTGAATTTTACTGTTCTTTAGTTAATTGAAAGACAAATGCAGAGCTAATGAATGAAATATGAATGCTAAAATGCCACAAATCATGAAATATTAAATTATGCCAATAACGCATATATTTGATTATATGAGCATAGTAACAAGATGTGTCGTAATATCCCACTCCGCTAACACGAGCGTGGGGGCTTCAAACGTAAGACGTCTTTACTTCTAGGGAATTTGGTTTTTTTTCATTGTTTTTTGTTGAATTTTCTCACTGGAAGCAGAGGTCTAGGTGAGGGTTAAAATAAGCACACTCTCCTTAGCCAGATTAGGAGAAGTGTTGATGTGATTTCACTACGCTCTAGCAACGGGTTTCAGGTGGTGAGGTAGTTTTTCAACAACTAAGAACGGTCGTTGGTTGTGATATCCTATAGGGTAGGAGGCTAGATAGGTGTTTCAAACTAAGCATACGCGTTCCTAGCATAAGACTTATGTTATGTATGATAAGATGTTTGCAAAAAAGTTCTACAATTAAATTTCGTTCTTTAAACAAAGTTACAAAGGTCATATAAGTTGTGCTCTGGACGTCATCATCTTGAATTACGATCTTATGGAAACTAAGTTGATCTATGGTTGAGTTGAAATGAGTACAACATTTAAATTTATAATCCATGTAGAGTTAAAAGTTCACTAAGTCATAAGTATGGAGTGCTCAACATTTAGGACTTATATTGCACAAATGATCTTATTTATTGCTTGGTTTGGAGCTAGTGAAAAATCGGGGACGATGAAATTTATGTCTAGGAGTACGTTAGATTATTGTGAAGCTAGAGATACGGAAGAAATAGACGTGCCTCTTTGCTGCGATTTTCACCTATGATTCGTCTCCTAGTAGATAGAGAGGAGTGTGCTTGTGATAAGATATGCGCGAAAAGGAAGTATGAAACAGTAGCTTAGTTAATGAAAATTCCAGATAGAATTGAGTAAAGACGGCAGATAAGAATCTCTCTCTCATCACACTCGCTAAAAAATTATCGTGAGCATTGATGTTATGTACATATAAAAATTCTGGTGTAAAACAGGACTTGTCCGAAAAGCTAGTGATTCTATTGGTTCCTTTGACGAACTACTTTGTACTTTTGTCCAAGGATATTAGTCGGAGAGAAGGAGGTTAGAAGATTCGTAGTTTTCTTGATGTGTTTACTTTTCAATTAACAATTTGTGTGTCTACCTGAGGACAACGACGTCAATACCCTGTAATATCTTCGCATCGCTGCGCCGCCAGACTCTTGCGACGTAATCACGTGCATGTGATACATATCTCGCCTCAACATCGCCACCAGTTATCTCTTTACACATCATTAAAATAGGCTATACTTGATAATGTCCCCGAACACCCCTAACAGCTCGTCACCACTTAATCCACATCAGTATGCTCGTATCGCTCGTGGCCTCTATATATTATCTGCCCCCCCCAGGCAAATGATATTCACCAGTGCCTAGGACCAAAAAAGCCGAAGACCAAAAGCCTCTACACAAACACCTCCTCAGCTCAGGAATGGATATGGACACAGTATCGAATGTAATCCAGTGAAAGAAAATACAAACTTGAGTACTGAAACGGCAAAACTCAAGTTGTATTTATAGATTTAAAGAAAGGGTCCAAAATTGTAAACCGGTCAAAGATTGCATTTAAGTTATATAACTTAAGGGGACCAAAGCTGCCTACTTCCCCAAAAAGCCATCTTTCCCGCCCCAAAAACCCAGGTACAACTTGGATGTCTTCCCATACTTCCCTCCTGCAAAACTACTCGACACCCTAGCCAAAATCATTTCATCCACCCTACTATTCCACCCAGCTTGTTTTAAAGTCCATGTGCATTCCCTCACTTTCCCAAGTTTTTCAATGGCCTGAGGATTGACTCCAAAGAAGCACAAAAGGAAATCAGAAGGATGGGATACTTGCTTTAGATTTCTCCCACAAAACAGCACACTTTGTTTTTTTTCTCTACAAAGAATGCCAAGCTGCAAGACCATGAGATAAAAGACTTCGGGCTATAAATAGAGCTTTGTGTTAAGCCTTTTGTGCATCTGTTTTTAGTTTTTAATCTTATAAATTTTTTGGCTTATTTTCTAGTTTTATTTAAGTCATTTTACAGCCTTTTACTTCCAGCTTCTGTAACATTTTGAAGTTTAATGCAAATTGAGTTTTTAATGTCAATTTACAATACAGTGTTACAGTTTCATATCATAATGTTTTTGTTCAAAGAGCTCTCACACAGTCATACTTGTAAGCTGTTTCATTTATAGAAAATTAAAAAGTTTAATGTAGTTAAGAGAAAATCACAAACTATCACTCTCAAAATTTACAAGCTTTTGTTTTTATTGGATGATAAGCCAGTACTGGATGGGCTTATGGACTCTCACTAGCTTGCTTTATGCAAGCTAGAGCTTGTAGATTCATTGTTTGACCCTGTTTTGAGCAAGGGTATTGTAAGTCACTCTTTTTCTTGTTTTCCTTATTTACTACAGAACTGCTTATAGTGCTTATCTTGCTGAGTTGTTAGTGTAAAAGTGATTTGTGTAACTTTCTTACTTAGTACTGTTAGTTCATTTGATAAAACTGTTAGTTTTGAGTTAACACTGCTAGGCCATTTCAGCTTATTTAAGTGCTTATTCTTAATTAAAATTGCTTATAAGTGTCTTATTTTGTTAATAGATAATCTGTTTTTAATTAGTTTGAAAGAAAAATGATTTTTAAGGGGTATTTTCAACTAGCAGTACTAACCTGTAGTTAGTACTGCTAGTTCACTTTTGGAACAGTACTAACTTAAAGCTACCAGTACTAACTCCAAGTTAGTACTGTTAGTTAGTACTGTTAGTCCATTTCTGCTTATTAGCTTATTGTTTCTACTTATTTAAGATTGGTTTAGCTTTTTAGAGTAGATTAAGCCTATTTTAGTTTACTGTCTTCAGTAGAACTTATTTGCCTTTTCAAAATAATTTTAAGAGTTTATCAGTTTTAGTTTTCTAGCTTATTTATCATTATAGTCTATTCTGGTTGCTTATTCTTATGCTTAAGTGCTTATTTTGGGTAGTTAACCTTCTGTTTTAGCTTATTTGCTTATTTCTTGTTTAATTGTGTTTTGTTAAGGCTAGCAGTACTAACCTTAAGGCTAGCAGTACTAACCTTAGCCTAACAGTACTAACTTAAAGCTAGCAGTACTAACTCTAAGTTAGTACTGGTAGTTAATCCTGTTAGTACTGTTGTTAGTACTGTTGTTTTTCTCTTGTTTAATTTAATTTAATTGCATGCTGAATTTGCTTATTTAGAGTTAGCTTAGCTTATTTGTTTTGTCTTAAGTTAATTTGAGCCTATTTGTGTTTTAGTTTAAAAAAGTTTTTAAGTGTTTTTGCCATTCCTAGCTTTTATTCTTGTTCCAGCTTATTTTCTATGCTCATTTTTATGTGCATTTGCCTATTTAGTATTAGTTCCCAATCATTCCTTGTCATATTCAAACATCAATCATCATCCGTCTTTCGATTTTCCATCTCTAGCCTTGTTGGGACATAACGACCCGGGAACACTCTATACTGCTTCCGGTTACATTGCTCTCGCGGATTCTGATCCCTGTTGTGTATTTCTATTTCTTTGTACGTATTGATATATATATAGGGGTGAGTTGAAGCGAGTCAGATACTATATCGACTCATCCATTGAACATCTCATGTACAATGATAGCATCTCGAATCCTCTGTCAAACATCTCATGTATAACGATAGCATCTCGACTCCTCCGTTGAACATCTCATGTATAACGATAGCATCTCGACTCCTCCATTGAACCTCTAATGAATAACGATAGCATCTTGACTCCTACGTTGAACATCTCATGTATAACGATACCCTCTCGACTCATCCGTTGAACATCTCATGTACAACGATAGCATATCCACTCTACCGTTGAACATCTCATGTACAACGATATCATCCCGACTCCTCTGTTGAACATCTAATGTATAACGATAGCATCTTAACCTATCCGTTGAACATCTTATGTACAATGATAGCATCTCAACTCCTCTGTTGAACATCTTATGTACAATGATAGCATCTTGATTCCTCTATTGAACATCTAATGTATAATGATAGCATCTTGACCCATCTGTTGAACATCTCATGTACAATGATAGCATCTCAACTCCTCTATTGAACATTTCATGTACAACGATAGCATCTCGATTCCTCCGTTGAACATATAATGTAAAATGATAGCATCTCGACTCCTCTGTTGAACATCTCATGTACAACGATAGCATCTCGACTCATTCGTTAAACATCTCATATACAATGATAGCATCTCGACTCATCAGTTTAACATCTAATGAATAACGCTAGCATCTCGACTCCTGTGTTGAATATCTCATGTACAATGATACCATCTCGACTCATCCATTGAACATCTCATGTACAACGATAGCATCTCGACTCGTCCGTTAAACATCTAATGTATAACGATAAAATCTTGACTCCTTCGTTAAACATCTCATGTACAACGATATCATCTTGACTCATCCGTTGAACATCTTATGTACAACAATAGCATCTTAACTCATCTGTTGAACACATAATGAATAAGGATAGCATATCGACTCTTCCGTTGAACATCTCGTGTACAACGATAGCATCTCGACTCCTCTATTGAACATCTCATGTACAACGATAGCATCTCCACTCCTCCGTTGAACATCTAATGAAGAACGATAGCATCTTGACTTCTTCGGTGAACATCTCATGTACAACGATACCATCTCGACTCATCCGTTGAGCATCTCATGTACAAAGATAACATCTCGACTCATCCTTTGAACATCTAATGAATAATGATAGCATCTCAACTCCTTTGTTGAACATCTCATGTACAACGATACCATCTCGACTCATCCATTGAATGTCTCATGTACAATGATAGCATCTCGACTCCTCTGTTGAACATCTCAAGTACAACTATAGCATGTTGTCTCCTCCGTTAAACATCTAATGTATAGCGATAGCATCTTGACTCATCTGTTGAACATCTAATGTATAACGATAGCATCTTGACTCATTTATTGAACATCTCATGTACAATGATAGCCTCTTAGCTCACCCGTTAAACATCTCATGTACAACTATTGCATCTTGACTCATCCATTGAACATCTAATGAATAACGATAGCATCTTGACTCCTTCGTTGAACATCTCATGTACAACGATACCATCTTGACTCATCCGTTGAACATCTCATGTACAACGATAGCATCTCGACTCCTCCATTGAACATCTCATGTACAACTTTAGCATCTTGTCTCCTCCGTTGAACATATGTAAACCTTAATGCTTTCCTATAAATAGAAAACATTCACAACTTCCCGAATAAGTTCATTTATTTGGCATCAAACGGTTACTCATAGTAACTCCCACACATTACAAAGATGGTTTGTTCAAGTGTTACCTAAGCTTCGTAATACTTATTTCGCATTTCACTTTTGCCTTTCGGTTGCTATTCATGAAAATTTGCATCAGAATTGCAACAGAAAATAAATTATAATTTCTTTTAGGCTTATTTTTTCATTTCTTTTATGTTGCAAATTTTTATTACTTGCAACGAAAAAATCATTTATTTCAAATTAGCTTTAGAATTTTTTTTTTCTTCTGTTGCAATTCCGTTGCTAATTAAATTTGTAACGGACTTGCAACATAATACAAATGATAATTTCTTTCATGTTCCACTTTTAAACATTCGGTTGCTATTCCATTGCAATTATGAAAATTTACAACAGAATTGCAACGGAAAATAAATTGTAATTTCTTTTAGACTTATTTTTTGTCTTTCATTGCATTTCCATTGCAATTTTGTATTATTTGCAACGGATTTGCAACGAAAAAAAACAATATATATAAAAGAAATTAGTTTATATTTTGCAACGGATTTGCAACCATTTTCTTTGTCAATGCTATTCGGTTGGTAATTCATTGCATTACGGTTGCAAATTTGCAACGAATATATATCGTTGCAAACTTTTTGTTGCATTAGCCTGTTTTTGTAGTAGTGACTCATGACCTTGTCTGGATTCAAGTGGGACGCCGTTTGAATTATGCAGACAACGTCTGGATTAGCCATCAAGTTTGAAGACCCAAAGAAACCCTAGCTTGATGACGGCGTCTAGAAAATGACGATGTCGTCGTGGCCTAAATTCTATGTCTACAAACTTAATTCAACATTTTTCATATACATTTTTTATAGAAGAAATTAGGGTTTAGTTCGTGAGAGAACGAGGTGTACCAGATTTTGGGAGTATTTTAGGGTTTCCTCACCCTTCTATACTATCCCTAGTTGCTTGATTCATCATAGTGAAGTTCTTTTATCTCCTTTTATTCAATATGTCTTATTGTTTGATATATAATTGTGCTTCCTCTATCTTGAACATGCTTGGCTAGATCTTTTAAGTGTTTTCTTATGAATGTATGTGAATTGGTATGTGAATCTTAACATTGTTGTCTCTTGTTAATGTGTGTGCATGTTTAGTCCCTTATCGTAAGATCTTGGGAGACATGATTGCGTAAAAGGATTCCACCGTTAATAGTCTTCATACTACCTTACCCGTGTGTGGATGATCCCCTTTAGGTATTAATACAAACGCGTTTATCTAGACTAGGGGCCTTGTAATCGTCGTTATACTACCTTACTTGTGCGTTGCCTATAACAACCCGTAATTTTCATCAATGTAAATATCCATCTATTAAATTAGATGCAATGTAATATCCATCTATTATAAATATATCACCTTCTTACAGGGAAATTTTTTGCTTTATCTCATTATGCAACGTAACTTGCCAAATCTCTTAGTTAACGAGCTTACGAACCCTCATATCAATTGCAATCTATTGCGTAGGTTTTATATCATATAAACAATTCCTATTTGTCAAGTCTTTCATACTTATTTCATGTTTACTAGTACATTAACCATTTAAACTTACTTTTTCAAACGTTATATCAAAAACAAGCATTAAACGTTAAGTTTACATCGAAACCACAAATAATATGTAATGTCATACATATAAACAATGAATGTGCAAACATTCAAAGCAGTGTACAATTGTACAATGCCACATTATTTGAATTATATTTTCCCGCTCGCTGAAAATCAATGTTTACAAGTCTGTGAAACACATAATGTTAAGCGGTTATCATTATGCCTAAAAACCTAATTAGGGTGATTTAAGTCTTCTAAATGACCAAGTGGTAAACTTTTACACCACTTTAACACAATTGGTACAATTGTACTTATGCTCCTAAACCCTAATTCTATTATATCTTTAATCACTAGTTCCATATTTTAAAACCCCTAGATCAGTAAAACAAAACCCTAAACCCTAATTCACTTTCAACTAAAAACTGAACCTAAACCATATAACTTGAAGCTACTAAACGCCTTAATGCATCTAGTCTAACACTATACTAGAATCTACCTTAATCCTAACCTTAATCTACATTTTAAAAACCTAAACCCTAACCAATAAGAAAAACCAACCCGACACCATTTTCTTTCCATTTTTTAACCCATTTACACCATAAGGCTAGTAAAAACGCACACTCAAAGCCAATGTGTTAGCCACCTCTATGACATCTACCGAAGCAAGCAGACCAGTAGTCTTTACAAGTACTTTGATACTCTATTGTCTTCCCTTTTAGCCGTGGCCTTCAAACCACCTTCCAAACTTCATGGCTAGTTTGTTGTGCTTATAAAACTCACATACTAGGCCCTCCTTATGTCATCTCCTCAGCAGGCTAGGAATACTCTATCACCCCTGATAGCCAATAAAAGTTAAGCACCAAGTGTTTTGAGCCTATATATAGTCGAATTCCATACATCTTTCATTTCATCCTAATCATCTCATCCCATACCCTAAAATGGAATTATAGCCTTCCACAGCAGCAATAGAAGATCAAGAGAAGTCCTTACAGTCAGAATAGGAAGCACAAGATATGCAGAGAAAAACTAAGCCTTGAAGTCTTTAAACTTTTAAAGGGGCCGTACGAAACCCACAAAAAAAAACGCCATTTAGACGCCATTTGCTCAAATATGCTCCTAAGATATTGTTCCATAAGCTTATATTCTATATAATAATGTTCATAATACTCTTAATATCATATATGAACTCTTTTTGAGTTTGATCCTCTCAAAACCTATGTCAGTTTTTGATTAAAAACCCTAAAAACGACCCATTTTGATGACCCATTTTTATTTTCTAGCTAACGAATCCTTTTTCTAAACTTTTGTTACGTTAGAACATCTTATTTTAGCTTATTCTAATAAGCTATAACCTGCAAATATCATTTGGAATCTTAAAATAACCTTGCATGGCTTTTTGGACTTGTTTTGCAAAAGTTTCCATGCATAGGGGTATATATCGTAACTTTCTGAAATTTATAACTAAAGGGGCTGAAAATGTCATTTTCTTAAAGTTATAACTATAAGGACCTATTTTGCCAAGTTTCAAAGTTAAAGGTTTAAATTATATATACTTTATATATAAAGGACTAAACTTGTAAAAGTTTATAAACCAGGGGTATATATTGCCAATTTTGCAAACTTATAAAATATTATATTTTTATATTAATTATAAAAATATATATAAATTATTCTAGCTTTTGAAGAAACTTAAAACTATAATGTATCACATTACTAGGGAGCTTCATGTAAGGGGTTTCATTTGGGTATACGTTTTGACGAGTTTGCTGGATTTACGATTTAAAGTGTCCTGGCTCCTCAAACGTTTACTACATGACCTCTGAATTATGATGGCCCGAACAGTGATACGATATTTCCATAATAAATCCAATCAAAATGATATTTCATTATGACATAAAACATATCCAATCAAACTAAGACTTGACATATTACCCAGGTTGTGTGACGAAGCCGTTACTTTCATTTCATATACTTTTGCCATCAATCAGATTTCCCTGTACTGTTAAGGTGAGTTCATAGCCTCGCATTCAATCTTTTAAATGTTTTATAAACCCGCAAGGGGGATACATGCTATAAACCATGAATGCAAGTATTTTTCTGTATGCTATCCTGATACATTATTGCCTAAGTCCCTACTTTTGCCATTAAGTCCCCATTATCATGAACCGTTAATTACTCGTCGGGGTAAGCGCGAATGCTGTGAATAGATCTATTTGGGACTGGACTCCCCGTTGGTGTACCTATACTGTCGGTAACCAATAGCACATATTTGAATAACTTTACGGGTGTTTGGCAAAGACACCCATTGGGGAAATTATTTATGGTTATTGATTAATCTAAGGCTTCGGTGTCATGAGCTTAGGGCAATAATACTATTTTTCATGATAATTGTATGTGTTGCAATTATTACAAACTATAGGTGTATAACAACGTAACCCACTATTGAACTTGTATTCAAACTACTTTACTTAAACCTATGAATTTCACTCAACCTTTGTGTTGACTTTTTAACATGTTTATCTCAGGTAATTGAGCAACTTAAGGCATGGAGTAGCACGGAATTGAAGATGGCTAAACTGTTATCATTCAAACTTTATGTTTTCATGTAGATTTTGGGACCTTACTTTTTGTAAAAACTTTGATGAATAAATGAATGATAACTAAATTTTCCATAAACATCTCTTTACGATTCGTTTTCTATGATTATGACTGTTGTACTATGAAATAATACCCCAGATTAGCTTCCGCTGCTATATGTGTAAAAATGGGGGTGTTATAGATTGGTATCAAGAGCCACGGTTATAGAGAACAAGGTTGAAACCTTAACTATAACTACTTTTCTTTTTCTAGCCAATAAAGTCCTCCATGCCACTACATTTCCGGAATAGTATGTAAAGATACATAACTATTATACTATTATATAAATAACTTATGTTATTTACCACTGGGTTGTTAACAGAACAATGTCATCTCCCAACCATCTTACTTCCGGTATTGAGGATGCTTTTTCCTCCAACTTTCCTGACTTTATTCCGGCTTCTTCGGACTATGTCCCAGCTTCACTGGGAAAAACTTATTCTAGCTCTTTGAACTCATTTGGCGTAGTTCCAATAGCTTCACCAACTCTTTCGCTCTTTTATGATGATCCCTACATGAAAGTTATGCAAGCATTTTATGCTGAAAAATTACCTATCCCACCTCCAACTATCATACCTCAATCATCAATGTTTAATCCTCAAGAATTCTTTCTTCCTGAAGGACTACTACCACTAAAGAAATGAGGTTGTTCATCCTCATCTACTTCTGCCCTACCTCAAGACTTTGAGATAGGAGAAAGCTCTCGTAAGATAAGTCTGGAACGTCACGAGGAGCAAATTGAGGAAATCTTGAATCATCTAGATGAACTTTATTTCGATCGTATTGAATACATAGAAGATAAAATCGAAGGACTCGGAAAAGGTCGAGTGATTATCCAACAAGACTTTGACAATCTGGAAGCTGAACTCCAAGAAGCTCGTGCTTAAATTTCTAAACTTTAGAAGAAGCAGATGGGAAATAACCACAAAATTTATCTGGCTCGCTTTAGAATTATTGATCTAGAATACATCATCAACGATATCCAGATTCGTCATCAAGAAGATAAGGAAAGTCTTCTGAATGCCATCAATGAACTCAAGATCAGCCAAGAATGACCATCGGACTATTAGATTAGATCTTAGTTATCGCTTTTATTAGAACCTAGCCACGGGATGTATGGTATAAATAAAAACACTTATCAAATCTTGACTATGTATAGTACAAAGGTAAGTTGTTCATGATATAATACAATGGCAATCCCATTATATACCTTGTTGTTTCATAATACTGACTTATCTCTCTTGCATCATCATCTCTGTCATCATCACTATGAATCATACCCTGACTTCTAAATAAATCATAGATACTTATTTGATATGAATTATCTATGATTTCAATATCACTATTGTGACAATGTTTATTTTTGCACTTTAATCATTTTAAGACTTGTGATATCATTCTTATTACGTGTTGTCTTATGTTGATAGAATTCCTCCCAAAAGGATGTCAACATCTGAAGCACAAGCTGCCATTAAGAAACTAGTTGCTGACAGTGTCACTGCGACTCTAGAAGCATAAGCTGTAACAATGGCAGGTACTAGTAATCCCAATAGGAACACCGGTCCTACTGGAACTCTTGTAGCAAAAACGGGAAACTACAAAGAATTCATAAGCTGTTAACCTTTCTACTTCAATGGTACGGAAGGAGTAGTTGGCCTTATCCGCTAGTTTGAACGAACTGAATTAGTTTTCTCTCAAAGCAAATGTGCCAAGGAAAATAAAGTAACATTTGCTACTGGTACCCTTACAGATGATGCCTTGTCCTGGTGGAATGCATACGCCCAACCTACGAGAGTAGATCAAGCCAATCAAATCACCTAGACTGAGTTAAGGAGTGATTCAGAGCAATCATATCACCTAGAACTGAGTGAAGAGGCTCTTGAAGAACAAGTATTATCCTCGGAACTGAAAGTCCAGAAAGAGGGAAGTATGAACTTTACTATCTGACGTAAAAGGAATTTGATCTTAAACATTATGTTAGAAGATTCCAAGAATTAGCAAGTTCTATGCTTTCGAATCTTGGCTTCCATGAACATCGAGAAGAACTCCGTGGGGAGCCTTCATCGGGAGGGTTACCTAGGAAGTGTTGAAGGAATTTACTGCTCCGAAGCCTATTAGAATTTAAGGAAGCCTGTTAACATAGCACGCAAAAGCTAAGTTGCAATTTTTTTTTTATTAAAAAAGAAAAAAGATCCCAAGCCTAATGTAATCAAGTTAACAAAGCACTCATCATGGTGGAAGTATCAGTGATTATAAACGAAGTTTGATGACAGAAGAACTTTATCATTCAACAACAACAATTCCGAAACAACACAACTACCACAACACCAACTCAACAACTCACGATACAACAATCAGCGTAAACACATCAGAACTGAAGGCAGAAGATGTTGACTCAAAGCAAACTGCTTTGCTGCAAACTCCTGCTTGAGAAACAATAGGGCATTGTCCGGAGAAACACATTCCCATTTGCGCCGCAGAATTCGCGTGATCTCCATCTCACCGGACCTTGTGACTGCTTAACGGTGTCATACTTTCGCAAACAAGGTTCGGCCGTATTGACCAAGAAAAGGACCGATACGCTAATCAGGAGGGGCCAGCTCTCTGAGTAATCAACTACCAGAAGTGAGCCTGTTATTTGTCGCATCGCCTATCGGAGAAAAGGGCTTTTAACAAATCAGTGTCAAAAGACCCACAACATGCGGGGATGAAGTCCTACATGCTAAGGGATAGAAAGCTCATCAAGTGTCTTCCCGAGTCTGTATAAGTGTTACGGGTATGTTTCTCTTTAACACCAGCATTTAGCTTGGGTTTATTTGGATTCCGGAGCCGGTAAAAGCTTTTCATATCCACATTCTCTTGTCCTCTATGTAAATATCCCGCTATTACAATAGATACTTTTTTACGGGAAATCTTTTGGCTGACGGATATGACTAGTAAGCGGAAAATAGACAAGTCTTAGTGATTATGACATGGGTTGCCCCTAACTTGTTGCTACAATCAACCTTTTCAAAATTGATCTCATGCCTCCAAGTAAACTCGGTCCTGCTTTTGCGACGTTGTCCATTGTGCTATGGATTTTGACGTTATCTAAGTATCATGCTTGAGATTCTTACTGTGACGAGAAAGTCCATCCACTTCCCACAATCGACGATGAAACTTTGATCATTTCGAGGTGGTTCAAAGTAGACCCGAATAAAATATCATTTATTCTTGGCATACAAAACTGACTTCGCTCTACATATCCTGCGGTTGTCCAAGGTTATCATTGATCCAAAGTAACGAGAGATGAAGAAGTCAGAGGAGAATAGATCCTTACAAGATATTCCGTTAGTCTAGAAATTCCCCAGAAGGTTTTTCCTGAATGATTCTACCTGGCCTTCCTTCTCGTTCGACAAGTAGATTTCCAAATTGATTTAAATGTCTTGGTTGTGAAAAATGTAGATTGCGACAACCTATAGATTTGTACTTGGTAAATAGTCAGAATATTACTAGAATACGCGCCCCTAGATGCTGTGGGGGTGCACAAAGGATGCAAGTGTGTGATTCGGTGGGGATGAGTTGGGTGGTGGATCAGGTTCTAGCGAAGCGTTAGTGGGCTTCGGACTGCCTGCTCGTGGATGATCTGCACGGGGGTAGTCGGCCTGGCTATACTTTCAAGATAATAAATAGCATACACGCCTGCCCGAAATTGGGTGGGTCGGTGCCTGTTTTTGATTGGAGTGGATTCTTGATGTTAGCACCTATGCCCCTATGAGAGCATGGCAGTGGATGGCTACGTTGAATTAACTCTTACAGCTAGGCTACGATCCCCCTCACTTATATTTGCCATCTCCCCATTATGTCCTCGGTAGAGCGATTCTCCCTCCCTGTTGTGTTAAAGCTTGACTATAAACCATTGATATTATTATAGTCCTCATAGTGTCCAATCGTCCCCCTCTCCTCTCCCGTCCTCGGCCCCCCCAGTCCATCCAACCAGCTCACAGGCCCCTACCGTTCACGCCTTTGCCATTCCTCATTACCCCTTAAGCAACTAAAAAACCTAGTCACCCATAATAAAGCTCTTCTTGCACGCGTCTTTAGCCCTCTCCCCACCACCCAACCTACGCTTCCTCCCTCCTGTTTCGACATGTTACGTCAACTCTACTGGCCTCTTCCACTTTAGGCCTAGTGATTCACAATATGCTAGAATATGTGGACGGTGGAGCCTCCAGCTTTGAACCCTATTCAGCACGATGAAACTTTCGTCTTCAAGCCACTCCAATGGATATCCTCATTATACACTGCTTTAATCTATTCTTGGACATGTAGACTGGGCGCCAACCACATGCTGCGGAAACTTTACCTAGAATATAGGATTTGGTCTTAACAAAAAAAATAAACTGTTCAGCCCATACACAAATATCATGCATTCGCGGTTGTTGTTTCTCTCAAAAGAATTCGACGCAACGGAGGTTAATATCTCCCATCTTTAATACTATTTTTTTGAAAAAATTTATTTTTAATGTTATTATTGAAATAAATTTTTTAAAAATAGGATCCACCACCTTAATAAAACTAAAAATAGAAGAATTTTATCTCTCCTTCGAATGAGGTACTTCGAAGCAACTTCAATGATGTGTCAGTCTGAGGTTTGAGCTCAGACCAAGTATTAACCCTGGGGTGCTCATGGATTTTTGTTATGATGTAAGAGGGTTCTTTCAGAATGTGTTGATTGTGTTGAGCTGGAGTTGAATGATTTTTTCTGTTATGTTCTCGTTTCCCAGTTGTCAATGTTGGGTGGTCTTTTCGGCGTCCATCTGTCTTGGGCTCGTGGATGGAGTAGATTTTTTGGGTAGTGTGATGGGGGTGATGTTAGGATGTGGGTGGGTGGTTGTGTGGAAGAGTTTGTAGGGAGGGTGTTCTTGTGTGCTACGAGTGTGGTTTGTGAGATAATTGATGTATCTCGGTTGGGGATACATAGCTGTCTCTTTATTTTTTTTTAATTTTTATAGATAAATTATTAAAATATTTAAATTTAATGAGAAGAGATAGCTAAAGAGAGGGGAGGTGTATAAGTCTGTGCGCAGTAGGGTTAGTGTCAGTTGAGAAAGGAAGAGAATCGATGACTAAACCACACAAGAATATATAAACCACTAGGCCCAAGTAAACACCTAAACATTATCCAACACTAATCCAATTATTTGCTACAAATACTCTCCACAACTGTCAAACACCCTTTCACTACAATCCACTATGATGTTCAAGTTAGGAGAGCACTTTGGTTTAACTAAATGCACCTGCTCGGTATCCTCATGCTGTTCCGTCATTAAAATCGTTCGCATGTGTGTAAATACCGTACTTGGTTTAAATTTGTGATAGTGATCCATCGGATCGATTATTTCTTCAGTCTACTCTCATAACGGATATATGGAAATACGTTATAATCATCGGAGATAATATTGATCCTTTAATTATCATATGTAAAGATGAAAGTTGTATGCCAAGTTCTCAATAGGTGATTTTGGATTGTATCGTGCATTTGCTTGGACACCTAACTTAGATAGTCAAGGACTTTTCATGGTGACCACCGCCAAGATGTCTGTAGTCCTCTGGGGTATGGGTGTTTGTTTTTTGAATTCTCTTTTTTGTGTTTTTTTTTTCTTTTTTGTGTTTTTTAATGTTTAGTTGTTGTTTTTGTTTTTGTTTATTTTTTGATTTTTTTGAAGCAGTTTAAAGTTAAGGTCCGCTGTGATTTACATAGGCAATCTCCCACTACACCCACGGATAAGTTCATCTATTCTTAGGAGCTTGCCGTGCATTATCGGAGATTTATTAAAGATTTTTGAAGATTGCAAAACTGTTGATACTGATTAACCCGGAAAACAAGAGTAGTATATCTCGGGTAAAGACCAAGAAATCGGCTTTGTCAGTGCTAAACAGAAAGCTCTCCATGTGAAGCTCCAATCTTAGCATTACCCGAAAGGAAATGCAATTTTGTGTGTTACTATAATGCATCCATCAAGGTCTAGAGCAGTGTTAATGCAAAGATGAGTAGGTTAGGTTGACACATATGCATCCGACAACTGAGATTGAAAGAGGCGAAAACTGATACCAGCCATGACTCGAATTAGGAGTAGTAGTGTTCGCTCTTCAAAATCTAGGTGACCTTTCGAGACTGTTGTACAAAGTGTTACAGTTTTCACTAATCACAAAGCCTCTTCAACATATTCGTCATCAGAAAGATTAAACATGAGGCAACACCGTTGGTTAGAATTGATTAGCAGCTATTATGATTATGTGATTCGTCTGCACACCATGGAAGGCAAAATGTCGTATAAGATGCCTTAGCCAAAAGAATTGATTCAAACCTCTCTGAGTTAGAGCTCTAATCATGACCGTTGATATAAAACTCCATCCACTAAATTCGCGAAGCTTAAACTAATGCACGCAGGAAGAAAAACATCAAAGCTAAGTACTTACGAGGGATATGGACACAAGATATTGATGTACGTCCGTGGCCCAGGTGATAGGGATCAAGTTGTATTGAAGTACATAGCTGGTGAACACGTCTTTGTAATCTGTGGGACTTGTTAATACATGTATCTGTTAAATTCAAAGGATTCCAGTCACTAGTTTCTGACTTTATGTACCAGGATCTTAATATTTGAGTATAGTTTCTTATTTTTGGTATAAAGAGTTGTTTTATCGCCATTCCCAAGTTAGGTTTGAAGTATTCTATTTATTTTTTTTCTTTGCCTTATTCGTCTTATTGAGTGGTGATTTTATTTTTCTTAGTATCTCATATACTTAATAACAAATACGTCTGCTCTCAGAGTTTAGTGCTGCCAATTGGTGGCGCTTAAACATGGAGCGCAATCATCGCGGGAATATGTTGCCAAATGTTTGACAAGTTCTAGGAGTTAAGGCAGAATGTCAGAGAAGCCATCCGGCTTCTCTTACTGTACAACAGAGATTCCTATGTGGAAGATGAGAGAAAGAATTAATATTGGTTTCTGGTTCCAAAAACCTTTCTTAAAAAGTCAACAGAATGACACAATTTGGGTATTGATGATCGCCTTACAAATATCACACATTTCATACCTACGCGAGAGGTATAGTAGTCATAGAAACCCTTAGCCAGGTCTTCTGAGTACTTCATAGTTATAGTCATCCCTTGGCATTTGTGTGCCAATATCCATCTTCTCTGATCGTGACAAGTCATTGCCATCCAGGATTCTGGGAAAATCGTCTTACAAAGGGCCTTGGGTACAGTCAATTAGCCATGACATAACGTGATAAGAGTGATGCATGCGTCTATGGTATTAAATGTAAGTAGGCTCTCGTTCGTCAATTTCGTGACAGACTTGTTTTGGTATGGCATAGCATCTCGGAATCCGATAGACTAAGTGAAAGGTCCATTAAATAACTTCTGAAGAATGCTTTCGTCGTGGCCTCGCTTGTTTTTTGTGTGTATTTTGTCTTGTATAAGGATTTGGGAATATGGTTTGTTTGTTTAGTGCAATGATTACTTATCTCGAAGCGGCATATCATTCTTAAGACTTAGGCGGGACATCATCCTAAGACCTAGACACGTTGAATCCTGTCACAATTAACGTATCCGCATAAAGCATCCTTTTAGTTTAATTATAATCTATCTAGGGATTAAAGCAATGGTGATCTTGTTAAACCCTAGCCCATCGGGACTTTACCCACTTACTGTTTGACGGTATTTTATATACTGGTAGTTCACTGTTCAAGTCTTTACCAATTAATTAAGAACATACTTGTTGAAACATACGGGTCACCTGCCGGTCCAACTAAGCTCATAATTTAAAGGCAAAGATAGAACATTATTTGTGATCCTATTGGTCCAGTAATATAAAACACGATATGGAGAGCTATCCCAGTATCTAGATTACTTGTTAGGTATCACTAGACCCAGTTGAATGATAGGTCGCATATTCAAACACGTAGACAAGTATTAGGTGATAAACATAATTAAACAATCAACGATAAATTAAGCAATCAGATTAAAACAAACCAAACATTAAATCTTCATTAAGATGGCTAATACCCGAGGGTATTAGCCCATAACCATTGTAATTATACAAGCGTGATCAAATAACCAAGGTAAACTAAACGTTTTACCGAACGATACCAAAAATTAAATGATTACAAGAGTATAGGAATTACACGGTGTCTTCTATGGAATGGTGATCGATGCTTGACCTTTGGCTGCTCTTTGTCTCTTCAGAAAATCAACTTTTATGTGTATGGTATAGGGAATATGATTTTTCACACCAAAAACTCGTTTTTGAGTCTTCTATTTATAGTCTTTGAAAATTGATGTATACGCCGTATTGAATGAGGTCAATATGGCGTATAGGGGTAATTTCCTTGGAGTGCACGCTATGTTCTCAATCAATTAGTATATCATTCCCAAATTATAATTATTACCAAATCTCTGAATGTTTATCCAGCTGGATACAGCGTATGTAGGCAGTAGGATACGCCGTATTGGGAATTGAGTATGCGCGTTTTCTTGTGAAGTCTAGGCGCTGATATGCCGTATCTTCTTTGCTGGATACGGCGTATGTAGTCAGAAATAAGTAATCTTCAAATATCATCGTTTAAGCTCCAAAATGTGCGCCTTTTAGCTTGTCTTCACAAATCACTCCGTAATTACTGCAATTAACAACTTTAAGCAATTAAGTATCAATTCTTGCAATAATTATATAAAAATGGGTAATTTACTTGGGATAAATGATGGTATAAAAATGTAACGTTATTTGATGTCATCATGTATCATTGGTTTTTATAGGATGTTAAAAAGTGTGGTGGGTATACAATTATGTGTGTGACATAAAGCCTTAACAAATCACTTGGCATTGTACCTTGATTCTTTGAGATAGTGGTAGGAATGATTATGTGAAGAAAATACAGGATGTTGGGAAGAGCATTTTGTCATGTTGATTGATTGAGAATCTAGTGATACTTTGTTTGAACATATTGAATTGTAATTTGAAGTGTATGATTTAGTTATACAAGCTAGTTCCTATAAATATGCATGCATGCACCAAAGATTATCCATGGATGATACTTCCATTGTAGTTTGTTGTGTAGAGCTCCTTAATCACCATTTTGGATATTTGGAAATGATAACTTTATTTTCACTATGTTACAAAGAAATTACTTAAGATCTCGGATGAGTGGTTCAAGATATCATTTCTACTTCAATGTGTATTTTGACCCTTTTTGGATATTTTATACATATTGGACACATAATCCAATATACAATAGCAAGGTGTTGCTAAGTAAAATATATTTGACTTATGATTGATGTGTTGTGTCAACATTGATAATATTAACTACCATAGTGTATGGTGGATTAATTCTATAGTTTCTCGGACAAGAGGACTATATTATCATGTTTATTCTTTGTGTATTTTAGTATGTTATGCAATACCATACCGAATTTAATATAAAAAGAATTCTCTTTAATTTAACTACGTGAGTAGTTTGTGTGTTTGCATAAAGTTCTTTTCTTTTCTAATCTAATACACATAACATGCAATCAACACATAAGATGAGCAAGTTGACAAAGATACAACATTTTTAACACAAGGGTGAGTTGTGATCCGAGGTAATTTTGTCAATGAATTTGTCTAACAAATCTTTCATGTCTATCACATGGAATAGAGCATGCAATGTTGTAAATAAGTCGATTTCACATATTTAAATATGTGAAGCGATGATTACCACAATATTAGGAAGATGTAGATCAAATTTCTTGTTCATGGCACATTAGTTAGACATGTAGACTCCGATATACGTTGTAACATCCGTGATTTAATCTGGTTAGCGATACCTTTAGAAAGGGCTAAGAGTTTATTTTGTGTGATTCTTGTGTGCTATGTGTAATTTATGTGTGCTAAGTGGTTTGAATAGGTGCATGGTATTGTCTTGAGGTGTATGATCATCTCATTTTGAGTGTATTTATGTTTGGTGATAAGTATTCCATTTGTTCACCTATAGTGATAATGGAAAGGAAAGGCGTATTGCATGTAATGCTACGTCAATAGTTGGATGATTCGATGCAGTCTATCAAAATATTCAACCAAAAAAGATGATAGTCAAAAGAGTATGAAAGGAATATCACAAGTACACCTTTCTCCCCCCTAATTGCATTCGATGACCATCAATAAAAAATCAGAATCTGTGTTACGCCGGATATTCGATAAGAAAAATCATGCGTGAAGTCTGTCCAACCTCGGATTCTGTTGGCTCTTTGTAATGATTACTGATGGAGAGAATGCAGTATCACAAACTTGATGCTGAAGTAGAATACCACAAACTTGTGACTTATGTCTTGTGCTATCCACGATACTCCAAACTTACACTGAATACTACAACGTAATTCCTTAAAGTATAAGTAGACCTAAGTCTCTTGACAAATCCTCAACTATGTGAGACACTGAGCACTATAACGTAACTCCTTCAAGTGATAGCAAATGTGCGCATTGAGCACCAACTTCTACGTTTATAGATCACACATTGCTAGATTTGACAAGTTTTCATCAACACCGGTTATAAGCTTGAACAAGTTATCTTTAAAAGTCATCATCCAATCAACCCCGACTTTTAAGATATGATAAGTACACGCACCCGTGAAATTCGACTTCAACTTCAAATAAATGATAACGAATCATCCCCGTAACCAATTCTTGCGGTTACATCCCGAGACTAGCCGTTTTAACGATTTTTGTGAATCTTTTATACGGATCATTTTAAGCAATAAGTGATGTTTTTGTTTTCTAAAAATTATCTCTTTCAAGCCATTTTAACAATAGTGATAACAATTTTCATCACTTTAGCAGTTTTAGCCCGTACTAATTTTCAGATGAAAACTAAATGCAACCTAAAATTATAAATTTTGGATCAGCCTTAGTCCAAGTAAATTTCGCAGCCCAAATATTTCTCATTTATCAGCCCATCATCTTTTAACAATCATCCAGCCCTTGTAATATTAAACTCGGATGAAGGCCCATTATCAACAAATGATTCTCAATCTAATTCTGTTCAGCCCAAATCAAATTCAATTACCTCAACCCATTTACTTTGATAGTAACACAACTTGACCAGATAAAACAAGCATAACCCTATTCACATTTGTATACCCTAACATCATTTCCTCCGCCTCTTTTTTTTCTTTTTGTGAGCAGACACTAAATCTTATCTCAAAACACAACTCAAACATGAAACCATCATACATCCCATGATCTTCTTTAATCCACACAACACAACACCAGTTTTAACTACATCTTAAAGCTTGAAGACCCATGAAAAATCAAAGAAAGGTTTCAAGATCTTTCTCTTGAAGGTATCGGGTAGGTTTTTCTTCTTTTGCGTGTTGTGAACGAAAGAAAGAAAAGATAATGACATAATTGTTATATGTCTTTCTTTATTTTTGGAGGTATGACGGATCTATGATGTTTCTTTGACTCGTGTTGCTGAAAATCATGTCTTGAACACAAACGAGTTTAGACTGAGATCTTGATTTGTTTTTTGAGTCTTATTTTGGTATGGAGATGTAGTGGAGTTATTAAGAAGGATGGGAGTGTATAGTTTGGATTTGTTGTGGTTAGATAGGATGTTGTTTTGGTTCGGCTGATCTTCTTTCTCCTTTTCATGTTTTCATTTTCGATATGAATCTGTTAGGATATGTAAACTCGGTAACAATCGAGTTGACTCACTGAGTTGACTCGGTTGTCGAGATTCATTCTTGGAATCGAAATTGTAACTTTTCTTTGAATATCGTAAATGATAATTTGTTGTAGATTTGAATCTTGTGTAAAAACCATTTCCGGAACCATTTTGGAAACTAAGTCAGAAACTCGGAAGAAGCGGTTAGAGTTCCGAGTTTGACCATAACTTTCGAGTTTGACCATTGACCAAAAGTCAAAGTCGAATTTTGACTTCCGAATTTGTCAGATTCGAAATTACTTCCAAGTTTGAAGAATAATCAGTTCCACAAATGTGAAGTAACAGTTTTAGCACATCTTATAACTGAATCTGACAAAGTTTGATTAAATCTTACGATAAAACCGTAAGAAGCCAAACTCGATCAAATCACACATCGAAAATAACAAATAAGCTGCTAAACTATGTAATAAGCTCATTAATAAGCTGTAAAACTGCTAAACATCAAAATAAGCTCGAATAATCTGTTGAACTGAATGTGGATTGAATTTGGACTGAATAAGCTCTAATAAGTTGCTGAACGGACACTGGACCGAATAAGCTCAAATAAGCTACGAAATAAGCTTATCAGAATAAGCTAAACATCACGAATCGCTCCTACAGCTCTGATACCACTTGTTAGGTCTTGAATTTAGGATCAATAAGCAATAAAGTGTGTGTTTAGGTATTGTGTGTGACAACCATGACTTGAGCAGGTTAGTCAAACTATTAGTGTTGACTTATGTATCTGTTGTAATGAATGGGTTATGTGATTATATGTGTTTATATGCGTTTATGTGGATTATGTGCAGGAAAATTGTAGTAAATTATTGAGTGTGTATCATCTCAATGAGATTGGAATGGTGGTGAGATTGGTTGAATTCATTTCGTTCACTTTTGGTGACAAGGAAATGATTTTGTGATTTAAGCGTTTTAGTGATTTATCGTGTAAGTATTATTACGTATACGTACTTATATGTTAGTAACGTTAGGTATGAATAGGTGTTAGTAGTTAGAATAATAATGAAATGTGAATTTCTATTTTTGGAAAGTTAGAATAAAATAAAAATGAAAAGTTATTTATTTTAAAAGTCTAGAAAATTGCGTTTACGCAAAAAGGTATACTCAAATAAGCTTAGGTTTTTATAAAAACTTAAAGTAATGCAAATAATTAAGTAATTAATAAATAAATAAATAAATAATATAAAAAATATATATATAAAGGGGAAATCGGCCAAAAAAGAAAAGAAAAAAAAAGGAAAACAAATCTTACTCTAATTAAAATTGGTAAAAGATATTTATCCTAAACCTTTTTGTAAACCTTATAAATACCAAAAACCCTTCTCCCCTTATTTTTAATTGTCCCAGCCGAATTTTATCAAAGGAGGAAAAAGAAAAATATTTTTTTTCAAGTTTGGTGATTTTTGTGTTCAAGATTCGAAGATTTAAGGTATAAATTATAATCCTTTGAGTTAATTATCATTAAAAACATGTAATAATTATTATGATGGATAATTAGGGTTTCATAACATCTTTAATTAATGATATAATAAACATGTTATAATGATTAAGGTTTAATTAGGATCATATGGGTGTATTCGTTAGGGTTTAGATCGCGTTAGAATTTGATTTAGATTGGGGCAGAATTTAGGGATGTGTTGTTTGGCTGATATCTCAATGATGTAATAGCTTTGGTTCATGTTTCTGGTGTCTATGATGTAGCTAGTGGAGGTTAGTTCAGAACATCCGGCTCGAAGGTTTTTGAGGATCGGGAAGTCATTCAAATTTTTTTTTTTTTTTGTTGAAGAAACGTTGAGTTGCAAGAATAAGTTGTCAAAGCAGTAAATAATACGGGTAGATTTAGCGTCAGGTTACGAGGTATAAAATGCCATTAAATTTCGAATTTAGTTATCACTTTTATAGGAGTTTCGTTCTATGTGTCTATAGAAATCCCCAGGGAGCTTCTTATTTTGAGTTAGTTTGGTTTTTAGGTCAAACTTTTTAGTGTGCATACCAGATTTTCGAATTGGGACTGTTTTGAAGTTTGATTTTTTTAGGAGTACTTGTGCATGTAAATGGCTCTTGGGAATCATGAGGTAGTTAATATACTCATAAATGAACATAGGTGATTTTTGGTATGAATTATGGAGGTCAGTAAGTAGAGGTTTTGAGTACATTAAGTCATGTTAAAATTCTGCATTTTTGAACAAATTGTGACTAACTAGTGAATATTATTAACGAAGTGGTTAAAGTTGGGTATGGTGTCGGGGTGACCCATGGGGTTAATAGAACACCTTAGATTTCCATTCATGTGATTTGTTACAAGTGCATTTAGCTTTGGCTTAGTGCGTTAAACACGAGTTATTTTGTTGTTTAGATTTGTGCTAGTTGTTTGTGAAGCTTTTTGTTGAAATCTTTTGGAAAGCTAAGCAAAGGTGAGTTTCATAGCCCCTTTTTCTCATGTTATTTTGGGGTGAGAATGATGCTTGTTGACGTGTCAAAATGTTTTTAAGCTTGATGTAGTTATGTGTATTGGATCTGGGCACGTTCGTCCGTTGTGTTTGCGGATTATGATATGTTTGGTATTGTGGATCCCAATATGCAAAATGAGGTGTGAAGGTGGTAAGAATGCGTGAGCTAATATTAGGCCATGTAGCGCACATATATAGTTGGAATGATTATGGATCGTGGGCACGTTCCGTCCCGTTGTTGTTAATTGTTGTCATGAATTGTTTTGGTAATTGCAACAGCGTAATTTTAAAAGTTTATTTTGGGATATTGTTGTATGTCGTAAACCTATGATTCTCGCTCAACTTTATGTTGACGTTTTAAGCATCATTTTCAGGTGAGCTTAATGGTGCTAAGATAGAGCGAAGTGGCTAGAAGAGACCGTAGGATGCTTGGAGTTTCTTTATGCTTTCTGTTTGAATAAATGCGTTTGCATGAATTGTTTGAATTATGTTTTGCATGTCATTTATTGACGAGACCTCTTTCGCATTTGTTAAAGACACATTAGGTTTTGGGTATTGTTTATGACATTTGTGTCTTTGCTTTATTTAGTTATATTTTAGTATTCTCTATATAGACACCATGTGTTGTGATGATATCCATTCTTGTTTACGCCTCGCGTTTCCGCCTTGTGGGGTGTGACAGATTGGTATCAGAGCCTTTAGTTATAGAGAAGTAGGTGGTTGAGCCTAGACTATAACCTAGGGGTCCTTCATGGTCGATGCATTTTGGCTCTAAGTGTTAATGTATCAACTGCTATGCTTTCCCTTATTTTTGCATAGCTTATTATATTTTATATTTTGCTATGTCTTTCGTTTAGTTATTTTGTCTATCATTATTTGTTATAATATGTATTATTTCTTAGTATTTTAGCTATGTTTTTCCTCACCCGTAAGAAGTCTCGAACTGGACTTAAGCGTTATAAGGATCAATAAGAGGAGCCTCTTGTGGAACCGAAGGAGATAGGATAGTTGATCGTTTGTCGGATGCGCGTAGTAGGGCTGGACCCACGGAGTCAGACGATTCTTGCAGAGGCAAAGTCAAACCTAAGCGAGGCTCAGTATAAGTTTATCCCGTCCTTTACCTCATCGTGTTGTTATTGATTATTTCTTTTGGATATTTCGTATTTTGGGAGTTATTGCGAGATTTTCGTTCCTTTATGTCGTTTTGATTTTATTTTGATATAAGTAAGTAGTTAATTGATGGAGCATCCTTTATGTATTAAGTTAGAGTGGTTTAAGATGTGCAATGTGGTATATGTGCTCATATGTGAATTATGATTGAAATGGGTAATCTTGGAAGTAAGTACACGTGTGAAAAGAGGCACTTATAATTATGGTGGCCAACCTAATTATAAAGGCATCACACACGTAGACTTGTGACTATGATTGCATTTATTGGTGTTTGGTTGTAAGGTGGTAGTGTATTATGTTTTCCTTTTTGATATGTGTATTCATGATAAAGATGGTGGTATGGGTAGAGAATTTTTTTCTCTTACCCTAATTGGAGGATATGTTGAGTTAAGTTGTATAGATAGTAAGTTTGTCCTTCTATCTAGTAATTGTGGATACCTAGTATTGCTATTATAGAGGTTGCTCGTTTGCTCGGTTGTTTGTTCGGATTTCCTAAGTCTAAGCTTAACATCCCTTCATCGTACTTTGTTTGTAAGGATACTTGATTTTCCCCATTCTACGTCTTGATGTATATTGGTTGTTCGGATCTGCTCTTTCGGATATAGGCGTGTTTCGTTAGTTCTTTCGTTGCATTAATTTCTCGTATGAGTATCAAACGTTTCTTTTAAGCACTAATTGTTCCTAACATATTAGTGTGTATCATTACTCCCTTGATTGTATATCCCTTGGTTTTCGTAACCCATTTGCGACAGGTTAGTATGGATGCTTTTAGGTTTGCGTTGTTGATTGTTATTTTGGATAAGTCCGTACATTTTCTTTTGGGTACGTAATGTCTTGCATGAGTTTTCTTGTACGAGTTCGTTTGATTCTATTTTGAGTATATGGTTCCTGGTATTTTTTTTTTCATTTTCAAATAATAGAATTGTGTTAGAGTCTGTACGGTGTTTTATGATCCCTTTTGGTATTTTAGTGTCCTTTTTTAAGTAACATATTTTATAATTGATGTCTAATTATAAAAACCCTTTGGAAGTATTATGTTAGTGTTTGTAGAAAATTGTCTATAAAATGATCTTTGTAAATAGATTTTTATTTTATTATAAAAAACAGGTTTAAAGTGATTCATAGTGGTAAGGTACGATACACCATTAGATAACAGTCTCTAGATTTTTTTATAACAACCAGAATGAATTTTATAAAGATTACATTTAAAACAATTTTATTTATTCTTTAAAATGATTTTTATACTTAAAGTAACTTCTTTATTTTAAATTGATTTTTATAAAAACATTATTTAATTTGGTCGTTCGAGTAAAGTCGATAATTGGTACAAGAATTTCCGTCTTTGGTATTGATTTTTTTCTATGTGTTCATTTGTCGTGGTACGCTTGTTGATTTTATTTCGTTGCGTTTTCACTCGGTGCATATACGTATCCTTTCTTTCAAAGGATTCTTATGTAATTTGATCCACGTCTAATTGCATATGTGGAACCTCCTATATGCACTCTAGCATTTGACTCGATAATCGTTTGTTATCCTATTCGATTGTTCGTAACCTTTGGAGTTCGTTTATACCGTTGAGTCGTGGAAGCTTTGATGTGATTGTGGGAAAGGACTGGTTATCTATGAGGAAGTTTGTGATAGTATGTTATGAGAAGGTGGTTAGAATACCGTTGGAAGGTGATGAGATACTTCAAGTTCATAAGGAACGTACCTTGGGAGCTACCAAAGCCCTAATGAACGATAAGGTAGATGAACCTAGGATAAGTGATATACCCGTAGTGTGCGATTTTATTGATGTGTTTTCGGAAGATTTGTCGATGACCACCGCAGCGACAAGTTGAGTTCCGTATAGACTTAGTTCCTGGAGCGACGCCGGTCGCGAAGTCTTCATATCATTTGGCACCCTCAGAAATGAAAGAATTGTCTGAACAACTTCAAGAGTTAGAAGACAAGGGTTTCATATGACCTAGTCACTCTCCGTGGGGAGCACCCATGTTATTCATGAAGAAGAAGGATGGTTCTTTTCGCATGTGTATTGATCATAGGGAGTTGAACAAATTAACTGTTAAAAAAACATTATCCACTCTCTAGGATTGATGACTTGTTTGATCAATTACGAGGAGTGTGTCCTTTCTTAAAGATAGATTTTCGGTCAGGATATCATCAGCTACGAGTGCATGAGGATGCCATTCCAAAGGCCATATTTCGAACGAGATACAGACATTTGGAGTCTACGGTTATGCCTTTTGGGTTAACCAATGCACCAGTGGTTTTTATAGACTTAATAAACCGGGTTGTAAACCATACTTAGGTAGGTTTGTCATCGTATTCATTGATGACATTCTGGCCTACTCAAAGTCGAAGGAGGAACATGAAGTTCATTTGAAGTTAGTGTTAGAGTCACTGAGGAAGGAGAAGTTGTATGCTAAGTTTTCTAAGTATGAGTTTTGGTTGGAAGAAGTGCATTTTCTTGGTCACGTGGTCAACCATAACGTAATCATGTGGACCCGAGCATGAGTGAGGCAGTGAGGAATTGGATGATTATTCTTAGGATTGGCGGGTTACTACCGACGTTCAGAAGTATGAGTGTAGCGTAGAACAAGAAGAGGCTTTTTAGACTTTGAAGAATGATTTATGTGATACCCTGATAAAGCGAATGTAGTGGGTGATGCGTTGCGTAGAAAGGAGAGAGTGAAATCAAGACGAGTAAGAGGAATGATACTGGCAGCCCAAAGTGAGGCGTTCAAGCAAGAGAACGTACTCACAGAAAGGCTATATGGTTTAGAGCAACAGATGGAAAGAAAAGGAGATGAGAGTTTGTACTTCATGGATCAAATTTAGGTTCTATTGGTTGAAAGTGTAATGGTTGAGGCCCATGCATCAAGGTACTTGGTACATCCAGGAGCGGATAAGAGGTATTATAACCTTGGAGACTTGTATTGGTAGCCACGTATAGAAAAGGATATTGCTACCTATGTTAGCAATTGTCGGATTTGTTTAAAGGGTGAAGGCTGCAATGTCAAAGACTTTTGGCTTGCTACAACAGCCTGAGATACTTGAGTGGAAAATGGAGAGTGACATTAACCATGGATTTTATTACTAAATTTCCATGGTCAAAGTAGTGAGTATGATGTGATTTGGGTGATGGTCGATAGACTGACCAAGTTAGCTCATTTTCTAGCTATACAAGAAAATTTCAAGATGTGAAGTTGGCAAGGATTTATATTGATGAGATAATAGTAAAGGAATCGAATTTCTAGTGGGAACGGGGTATTATACCCTTTCAAAAAGCCTTAGGAACGCGATTGGATATGAGCACGGCTTATCACCCTCAGACAGATGGACAGAGTGAGCGTACAATTCAGACGTTGGAGGATATGTTAAGGGCGTGTGTGATAGACTTTGGTGGCAGTTGGGATGTCCACCTACCGTTAGCTGAATTCTCTTATAACAACAGTTATCACACTAGCATTCGGTGTGCTCCGTTCGAAGCACTATATGGAAGAAAATGTAGGTCACCCGTGTTATGGGCTGAAATTGGGGAAGGTAGTTTGATTGGACCCGAATTGGTGCAGGAAACGACTGATAAAGTAGTGGTTATAAAAGAGAAGCTCAAAGCGGCGAGAGATCGTCAAAAGAGCTATGCTGACAACAGGCGCAAACCGTTGGAATTTGAGGTTGGAGATCGTGTGATGCTAAAGGTGTCGCCTTGGAAGGGCGTGGTTCATTTTGGGAAGAAGGGTAAGTTAGCCCCGAGGTATGTAGGGCCATTTGAGATTCTTGAAAGGATCGGTCCTGTAGCATATCGGTTAAGATTGTCCGAGGAATTGAGTGGTGTACATGACACGTTTCACGTGTCAAACCTAAAGAAGTGTTTGGCGGATGCTAGCCTGCATGTGCCATTGGATGAAATTAAGGTTGACAAAACTCTTCGTTTTGTTGAGGAACCTGTAGAGATTATGGACCGTGAAATTAAGAGTTTAAAACGTAGTAAGATATCACTTGTGAAGGTTCGTTGGAATTCAAAGCGTGGTCCCGAGTTCACTTGGGAGCGCGAAGATTATATGAAGTCTAAGTATCCTCAGTTGTTTGTTGATCGTGCTGATGAATCGGCTAGTTAAATCTCGGGACAAGATTTCCTAAAGGAGGGGATACTGTGACAACCGTGTCTTGAGCCAGTTAGTCAAACCGATAGTGTTGACCCAGGTATATTATTATGTGTTATAATTATGTGTTTATGTGATCTTATGTGAGTTTGGTTATCAATCTATGAGCGTGATTGTCTCATTTTGATTTAATTTATGGTTAATATGAGAATTTTATTTTGTTCACATTTTGTGATAATGAAATTGATAGTATGATTTTTATGTGTGCTAAGTGAGTTGAGTATGATCTTAAGATCATTTTGAGTTGTATGGGCATCTCATTTTGATTCAATATGTGTGTTAAAGTGTCGGATATTTCAGGTGTTCACATGTGGTGATAATGGAAATGATTGACATGTCGCATGTAATGCTATGTCAGATATTGGAAAATTGAGGATTGAGTTTTATGGAAAGTATGCTATTTTAAAAATGAAATAAGTGAGCGAAATATAAAAGTTTATAGCAAACTTTCTAAAAGTAGAAAGTGATTTGGTGAAATGAATGTTATATTTAGAAAGTAGTTTTTATGAGAAAAGGTTTATAAAATTAGCTTAGTTTTTTTTAAACTTAAGGTATTGAAGGAAATTAATTAACTAAAAAATAAAATAAAAAAAATATTTTTTTTCCCATATATACATAAATACGAATTTTGTAGATAAAAGAAAAAAAGGGAAAAAGGTTTTTAATTTGGACTAGGACTTGTATACTTTTATTAAAACCTGCAAACCCTTCATAATTTAGGTTTTTATTCTTGCTCCTCCTCTCATGGTGTTGACCTCAGCCCTTAATAACAAGTAAAAACAAGTTTTGATTCAAGAATTTAAGAGCTAGATCGCGTAGGAGCAAGTAAGAGCGCTAGGTATTTATTCTATTCTTATTTAACTTTTTAATCATGTAACAAAATCAATGATGGATTATAGGGTTTCATAATATTAATGATATTTGATGATGATAGAATGATTATGGCTTGATTAGGTTCATGTTCATGAAATTGGTTAGGTTAGATTTGCGTAAAAACTTGATTTAGGGTAAGCAGAATTTAGGGCTGTGTTTACGAGTGAATATCTCCATGATGGTAATAGGTTTTTGAGTGTTTCTAGACTCTAAACAGTAGCTCATTGAATGTACTTTCCAGATAATCTGGCCACGAAAGTTTTTAAGGTCGGGAAGTCATTCAAATGTTGGTTATACTAAAAGTTGTCAAAACAGTAAATACGGGTCATATTTAGGTCATGTTTGTGAGGGTAAAACCATAACTTAAAATTCGAATTGAGCTTAGCCCTTCTACAGTAGTTAAGTTCCATATGTATATAGAGAAACCCCAAAAGGATACCTTCTAATTTTATGTCTAAGTATGGTTAATAAGTCCAAACTTTTTTAGTGTGCAATCAGATCTGAATTGGGACTGTTTTGAAGTTTGATTTTCTTAGGAGTACTTGTGCATGTAAATGGATTTTGAAAATCTAAAGGTAGTTAATATACTCATAAATGAACATGAGTGATTTTTGGTATGAATTATGAGGGTCATTAAGTAAGGGTTTGGGGTACGTAAAGTCATGATAAAATTCTGCAATTCTGAGTTAATTATAAGTAACTAGTAGAAGGAGTTAATGAAGTGGTTAAGTTTGGGCATGGTGTCGGGGTGACCCATGATGGTTAATTAAACCCTTAGACATCCATCATATGAGTGTTACATGGACATGAGCTTTTAGCTTGGTCGCGTGTAACACATTTGTGTTTGTATTATGTAGCTTGTGTGGATATTGTTTGGAAGCTGCTTGTGCTTCAGGTGAGTTTCATAGCCCCTCTCTTCTTATGATTTATTGGGGTAGAAATGATGCTTGTGGTTTGAAAAGTTTTAATTGCTGTGATTATGTGGTTTTACTTGAGGCATGAACAGTTATGTGGTTATTATATGTGATGTGCTTTATTGTTGTGTGGTTGGTTGGAGCGGAAGGGTACGCCTATCCCATTGATGTGTGATTCCGGTTGGAGGGTAGTGGTTATACCTATTTATATCTAACTAGAGGGTTGAAATAAGACTTAATTTTGTGTGATTCCAATTAGAGGGTAGTGGTTCTACCTATTCAAATCTAATTGGAGGGTTGAAATAATACTCAATGTTGTGTTGGTTCGGGCCTAAGTATAAGTTCCAGTTGGTAGACTTTTAGGTGCGTAAGTGACATATTTAGGATCGGGGGTAACGTTCCTACCCAGTGTTATGAGTTGTTGGATTGGGGGACACGTTCCGTCCTAGTTATGGTTGTTTGTGCGTTTGCATGTTAGCCTGTATAATTGCTAGCTTAACTGTCCTGCCATGTTTTATTTTATTAATCACAGTAATTGATTTAAATCTTGTATTGGTGTCGTAAAACCTATGACTCTCACCAACTTTATGTTGACGTTTTTAAGCATCATTTTCAGGTGAGTATCGTGATGATAAGAAGGATGTTAGGAAGAGTGGCTAGAGAGACCCTAGGCATTGCTTGTAGAGTTGTCTTTTCTAGTCTTTTCATTTATGACATTTGTTTTGCTTGATACTTGTTTGTTGGAGATTGTTAGTATTTGGATTATTTTGTTCGTGTACGACATTACTTTAGTAATGCAAGACTCCTTTATCTTGTGTTGGGTATTGTCATGGCACATAGTGTCCATTTGATTTTCTCCTTCATTTAGATTTCTCTATAGTAGACACCATTGTGTTGTGATGATATCCATGATGTTACGCCTCGTGTTTCCGCCTAGGCGGGGTGTGACAATATTTATATTGCATTTATACATGTCGAGCTTTAGTGTCATGAGCTTAGGGAAACGTAAGTTACATTTTGTGATTGGTGCACAGGTTGCATAATCATGGGGAAATCTTACGGTCCTAAATTATATTTACATAAACCTATGAATTCACCAACTTTATGTTGACGTTTTAAAGCATGTTTTCTCAGGTCTATGAGGTAAAAGAGCAAAGAAATACATTGGTGGTCAATCACTTTGGAGTCATTACATAAAGATTTAAAGGCATTGCATTTTGAGGATATTTGTTATGATCTAAAAACTTTACATTTTCAAGGGTGAACAAGTTAAGCCGTTGAGCTTTTGTAACAACATTTATTAAATCCAATGTATCATTTTCAAACGACTCTTTTTGAGGTCGTTCTCGTATCTTGTGTTGTTGATCTATGAAGTAACGCTCTCGGACACATTATTCCGCTGCAACCCTATTTGGGGTGTTACACATAACATTTTTTGGTAGAGAGTATGTGTTTTTAACAGAGAAAGTTGTGTGAAAATTGAATTAAATGAGGAATATATATAGCGAGTTGAAAAGGAAAAAATTGAATTTTAAAAAATTTTAAGTCGCTCCAACGATTAGTTATTTGATTAAAAAATAACAATAATAAACACAACACACATTTCACACAGCGCCAATTGAAATTTTATGAACAAAAAATATATATTTATAAAGAAAATTAGAATGTGGTTTAAGGATGTTGTAAAAGTCTTTTTATAAAAGTTAGGCTTAAAATATGGTAGTACTTGTTGAGACGGTCGTTTTGATATAAAATTCGACCCATAACTCCCAAAAACAAAGTTTTTATGGTCAAAAGAAGTTTAGAAAAAGTTTCGCAAAAATTAAGCTCATAAGGTAAATAATAGCTTACTGACAGAATCGTAATTGGGCGTTTTCATCATTTTCTATATCATTTTGGGTCTCGGCTAAAACATGAAAGTTGTCCGGAATATCGTTTTGCATAAAAGCCGCAAAATGTTGTCTAAAAGTGCATAAAAGTGTGGCTTTTACTCAAAACGCAGGTCTACGTTTTAGTTTATAAAAATTCAGCAACTGTAGGGAAAAGTGAGCTGATACATTTTTTAACTTGAGATTCGGGCCCTTTCTTGTCCGAACCGGCCTTTCATTAAAACATAAAAGTTGTTTAGTTTGACGTTTTCTACAAAAAGCCGCGAGTTTTAGTCTAAAAATACTAGACGGTAAGAAAACATTGGGGTGAAAGTTAGCGAATTATCATTTTGGAAAAATTTGAGTAGTATGCCAGATTTGTTTAAAAGTGGGGTTTTTAAGCGGTTTTTAAGACCGATTTGAGTTTGCAAAAAAGTTTACGAATAGTTTTATTAGATGATTAATAATTAATTGTTACGTCCATCACGTTTAAAAATAGTAAGTCTAAATTCGGAAACTCTATATATGTAAGCATAACGTGGAAACAAGAGTAAGTATATAGATAATAGTTGCGTCGGTATTAGCGGGAAACTTAATATTTTATTAGGCAATACAAACATCTTTGAATATCCGAACGTTCCAGAAATAGTAACTTTATAAAAATAGTATACTGTTCACAAATCGCTATGTTGTCAAATAACTTAGGAGGTTACACACATATGGATTCCAATATTCTTTTATATATCATTGTGACCTTTTGTGACCATTTTACTTTACTTCCCTTTTCCTAATCTACGCACATCGCTTTGCGGTCGCTGTTATAATCTCTTGTCTTCAATCCACCATCCGCCATCGATATCATGTACCTCAATGACTGATTACCGGCTAAAACCTTATAAAACTTATCAATCTTGTATCCATTTCACCGCATTGCTTCATAAACGACTCTCATGCAAACCAACTTGCTAGATATAAGTCAACTTGTAATGACCACCTTAATAATTTATTTGCTAATTATTTTACGAGTCAATTTTACCTGGGTCATACAAAATACTTGTTTCGTCCTAAAAACAAGTATTTAAATATATATAATATATATATCATAAATATAATATATATAAATAAAAGATAAATATATATATAAATATATAAATTATAATAATAAATATATCATAAAATAAATAAATAAATAAAGGGATTTTTAGCAAATTACTTTACTTCCACATTATTAACAGTTTTAAAAATTATTTTGAGTTCTATCTTAAAAATAGTATGGTTTATACATTTAAATATAAGAAACATAACACTAGTTTGACGAAACTAAACATTGCATTGCTATTCCTAAATTATACATAGCCGTGCACCTATGTATAATTTAGAAGGAGCCATGCAAGGCTGAATAGTAGTCACCTTAAGATCTTGATAAAGATCAACTTTTTATCTATAGTTCTGAAAAAAAGATTTTTGTGTGGTATGCAAGTAGTACAAATTGGGGGCATCCGCATATGTACCCTTATCTTTTCTCGAACGAATTCTCCATATGCGGGTACGTTCTGACTTAACAACCGTCGTTCTAATTTTCCTTTCTTTCTCTCCATGATGGGAATTCTTTAGACCGCTCGTTTAATATTCGACCACTAATACCGAACTTGGAAGTTCCGATGTTTCTATGCTTTTTCCTCGACCAACATTCTTCGAGTAGGGTTGGTAGATCTCCGGGATGCCTCCGGATGTGATTAATGAAGTATGAATAAATGAGTTTACGTATATCCGTTATGATGTTCGCCTTTCTTTTGACTCGAAATTCATTCGTGTGGACCACACATTGAATTCGCTCTTCAATTACTAATTTTGTGTCTTACTTCCTTTTATTCGAGAATTGTTGCATGGATTTTCTTTTTCGGTTGTGCACCGACCGCCGCGAACTTAATGTGTGCTGACCGTGACCGTCTTACGAATTGACGACTGGATAAATTCTTCTTTTCCTATTTTCGTATCACCGTCACATATATTTTATTCTTTCCTTTAAGGACCCTCACGACATTAAATTCGTTCCCTCATATCATTTCCTACACATTATGTGTTTGCTATCCCTTGTTCCACCTTCGTTGCTATCTTGTTACTTTGTTAAACTCCCGAGCACGTTCCATGTCTACCTTTGATGCGCTAAATACCTTCACGGATTTTATAGATTCTCACAAGTTTTTATGAAAATTTTACAAATTTTTCACAAGTGTCTAAATTACCAAAATAGCCTTCTCAAGTTTAAGAGTCGGTCTAAACATCCTCCTTTGTACAATCTATAAGTAATGTTTAAAATGACACAAAGCCCTACCTGTCAAATTACATGTTTTATACATCACATTTTAATCACATCTTAATGAAATGACCGATTTAAACTTCGTTTCAACAAATGACTCTTCAAGAATTGGAAAATAGATTTTCTAAATCGCAACCGCGAATCCGAGATATCAACAAAGCCTTTATACGTATCTTTATCTCAAAGGTTTTCAAAAGCACCAAAGTGATTATTGAACATATTTTACCTTCATTTGAACACTCTTTTGTCAAGAAAAACCCAATAAGTACCTTAAAAATGTTGACCCACTAAGGATACATATTCGCCTTAATCTCTCAATGACATAGTTTTAAAAATTCTTCTTACTAGTGATTCCGTTTTCAAATCACCAAACCCTTAATAAATCCTTATAATAATATTTTCGTCATTTTATGAATGATTTAACATTTTAATTTCATAACCGAAAAAACTTTACATTTTCATAATCTAGAAAGTGCCTAAGCCTAGTTTTAAAACAAAATTTGAAACAAGTACTTTTACTCTTCCTCTCGATCGACAGTCGGTGATTAAAACAATATAAAAATCTTGGACGGATTCTTCTAATGTGAAATTCCGTATTTTAATGTCAGTATGTAATTCATACCTTGTTCTCATTTTCTAGTAAAGTGAATTCTTGCGTTTTACGGTTTACGCGATTCGCAATTTCTCGTTCTTGTTAATCTTAAGCAGATATAGACAGTTTATCAGTTTAAGTGTAACCGTCTTTATTTTTATCTTTAAAAATTCCTTGTATTTAAGGTCACTACTAATTTTAATCTCGTATCTATTTTAATAAATTTAAATAATTCATTTTTATCATTTTAGCCGATTATTATTAAAAGCGTCAATTTTAAAACATTCGCGAATCATACAATTTAAATTATCCGCTTTTCGAATGAGATATGGTCACTATGAATTCCAAGTAATGTCGTTTGGTCTAACCAATGCACCGGCGGTGTTCACGGATTTAATGAATCGTGTCTGTTAGCCGTGTCTTGATAAATTCGTAATCGTATTCATCGACGATATTCTCATCTATTCCCGAGCAAGAAGCGAAGGCATGGCGATAATTGAGCGCTGGGACGTCGCTCCCATAAGGATAGGAGGATGTAAACTCCCGTATAAAAGGTCACTACTTATTTTAACTCCTATATTAATTTTACAAATTTACATTTTCAAAAATTTAACTGAAATTGAAATTTTTGGATTCTGGCAAGTTTTGGACTGTAAGTCACCTGTTATCGATCGCGAAGCTAATGGGCACTTAATTATAGCCCCGTAAATTTCATTTGAGGTATTTTAGTTGAAAATAATATATTCGACCTATTTCGGGTGTGACGTGTTTAAATTTGCGTTTTTTTTGCAAAATTTGAGTGTCGGACTAGCCTTCGGGCCAAAATACTATCAGTTATTAAAATTTGGTAAAAATAAAAGCCATATTTAGCCATAAGAGTAAAAATAAAAGCCAAATTTAGCCATAAGTGTTTGCCAAAATCGCGTCAAAAAAATTGTGATTCGTAATCAAATAGCGGTTAAATAGGTTATCGGGCTCGGAAACTAAGAGATACATTAAATTGGCAAACAAAAGCCCAACCAAAGCCTACCCCTATCATAGGGGGGCGGTTATAGGCAAAGAAAACAATAAATATGTATTTTTTTAGGAATTATACTAGCAATATAATTCTAATAGATAACCCTTTCCTAAATTCTAGTATATATACCAAATAAAACCTATTATCCCTTATTTTTTTATAAAAATTTGGTTCTCTCAACCCCCAAACCCACAACATTTTTTTTATTTAATCATCGATACAAACTAGGAAGAGTTCATGTTATATATAATACACATTCCATTCTTTTATAAAAACAATACATACGCATGCTTCTTCACTCAGATCATTCCCAATGTTTGATTCTCCTACATCATCTCCACTGTTCAAATAACAAGACCAAGAAACAATCACCATAATCATCAAACCTTCATCAATTCACCTCCATTCTACTCTAATTTCATTCTTAGATAAACCCTAACCAATCCTATATCACAAGAAAACTTCCATGCATGATGTTCTTGAATTCTTGATTTTGAAGAATTTTAGTTTTTAGCAAGATTGAAGCTACAAAGATTTCTAGGGTTTATTGGAAGTACTGAGTACAAGATTTGTAGAATAAAGTCAAGTTAGGGTTTGTCTTTTGGTCCTTGTGTACACGGCTGCCCTAGGGTTTTAGGGAGAAGGTTTTGTTTCATTTTGATCATCTATTCTATAGTATTGTAAACTTCTTTTATTCCTTCTTTTGGTTATGATTTATCTTGTATTTTTATTATTATTTCTTTCTACATTTGCTTGGTTTTCACTCTTTACAAGCATGCATGTTCTTGATCTTATAATCTTTGGCTTGATCTAAAAATTTATGTTATGAAGTATGGGATATGTTTAGAAGATGTGTAGTAGCATTGCATGAGGGTTGATTGTGTTTTGGATGAGTTTAGAATAGGTTTGGATGGATTTTATTGGGACTGTTTTAAAACAGTAGAAAAAACGTGTGTTTTCTCGAATATTTTTGGCTTAGAGCCTGTGATTAAATTATATGGTTGAATAGATATAGGTCTTAGCATCATATGATAGTTGGATGCTCACCTAATTCCTCCGCATGAGGAAGTTATGGTCAAAATACGAAAATGGGTCAAGTCTGGACCTTTGATTAGAAAACGTGTTAATCTCTAGGTTTTTTAACTAAACGTTTGGGTTTTAAAGCATGAGTCAGTACTAGACATCTTATGGAAGCTCCAGCAATCGGCCTCACATCTATTTCTATTATAGATTAGGATTTATGGACTTTTCCGTAAGAAGTAAAAATTCAGTCAACTTTCTATTTTGACTTACGGTTAGTAAAAATCCATTTCCCGTGGATTGGTAAATGGGTTGATTGATTGGCTTAATGTTTTGAAATCTATACTTCAAGTGCTTTCCAGTAATGAAAGACATGTGTTTGTAACATTTATAGATTAGGATATACAAGTTCATGAACATGAGTCAATTCCAGAATTTCAGTTTTTACGTCTTGGCTAAAATTTGCAAATGCATAGATAACCATATCTAAAATTGGAATTAGATGGCGAAACTTGGTAGATGTTTAAACACATATAAGATTAGGTCACAAACCAATTGGGGAGTAAAAATACCTTAGTAAAGTCTAGGTGCAACGTGGTGCATATCATAGGAACATATCCCATACTCTTCAAACTATTCTTACGTATTGTTTTTACTTATATATCATGCTAAGTCGTGTCACATCCTATAGGTTGTCGTTGATTGTTTGTGACCTCTTTTGATATATATATTCAGCTTCTCGATCCTCGTCGCTTATTCAACTTAAGGTAAGCTCATAGCCTCGCTTTTCAAATATTTTTCTTAAACCCCGCGAGGGAGATGCATGCTAGTTTTATAAAACGAACACAAGTAGGTTTTTCTTGTATGCTTGGACCCATATGTGAAGATCTTGTTTCTTAAGTAGCTTTCGTCATAAGACCCCAATCATGAGCCGTTAACTACCTGTGATGGGTAGCCGCTCATACAATTAATAGCGCTGTGGGCTTGACAACCCGGTCTGGTTTTGGGGGGTTTGGATCCTAATAGTGAGCACTCCTAATGTACGGACATATTGTATGGAGATTTGTAGTAGGTATCTGATGAAATACCTAGCCTGCGGGAATTCATTGAATTATCATTATTTTTATTTGTATATGGAAATTAGTCGATGGGATCGGTTGCACGAGCTCAATGCAACTATTGGTTAATAGCTTGTCTGGCCCACAAGTCTATATGATGCTTATGAATATTATAATGCTTGTGTTCAACTTTTTGTCACTTATAAAACCTATTAATTTACTCAACATTTTGTTGACTTTATAGCATGTTTCATCTCAGGTAATTGAAGTTCGGAGGCTTGGAGGCAATTAAAAGGAGGAGTTGCGCCAGTTTTTGTTTATCAAATATTAAAAATTAACTCCTTTGCTCAAAAACAAGTTTGGTTGTAATGAATAACTTTTCATGTTTCTTTTGGGCAACGTTCATGGGACATCTTGTAGAAACTTAAATTAGTAATATGACGCATGTTGATTTCAAAACGTCTCTTTTTAAGTCGTTATTTATATTCTTGTGACTATTGTGCTATCAATTTAACACCCAAATATTAGTTCCGCTGAGAGTAAATTTGGAGGTGTTAAAGAAAGAATTGTCAGAGCAACTGCAAGAACTATCTGACAAAGGCTTTATAAGACCCAGTTCCTCACCTTGGGAAGCTTTGGTCTTGTTTGTCAAAAAGAAGGACAGATCATTTTGAATGTGCATTGACTATCAGGAATTAAACAAGCTAACGGTGAAGAATCGTTATCCACTCCCAAGAATCGACGATTTATTTGATCAACTACAAGGATCCAGTGTTTATTCTAAGATAGACTTGCGATCAGGTTATCATCAGCTTCGAGTACGTAAAGAAGATATTCTAAAGACGGCATTTAGAACTCAGTATGGTCATTACGAGTTCCAAGTTATGCCATTCGGTTTGACGAACGCATCGGCGGTATTTATGGATCTCATGAATCAGGTGTGCAAACCATATTTGGATAAGTTTGTGATTGTTTTTATTGACGATATACTAATTTATTCAAAGAACAAGAAAGAACATGAAGAACATCTTAAGGCAATTTTAGAATTGCTTAAGAAAGAAGAATTGTATGCTAAGTTCTCTAAATGTGAATTTTGGATTCCCAAGGTACAATTCCTCGGCCACATAAATGATTGTCAAGGCATTCACGTGGATCCCACCAAGATTAAATCCATAAAAGATTGGGCATCTCCTAAGGCTCTTACAGAGATACGACAATTTTTAGGTCTTGCTAGTTATTATCGGAGATTCATCGAAGGATTTACAAAAATTGCTAAGCTAATGTCCAAGCTCACTCAGAAGAAAGTCGCCTTTGAATGGGGTGACGAGCAAGAAGCAGCTTTTAAGACATTGAAAAATAAGTTGTGTAGCGCGCCTATTTTAGCTCTCCCTCAAGGAGCTGAGAACTTCATTGTATATTGCGATGCGTCGCAAAAAGGATTGGGTGCGGTGTTGATGCAAAACGAGAAGGTGATTGCTTATGCATCACGACAGTTGAAGATTCATGAGAAAAATTATACTACTCATGATTTGGAACTTGGTGCAGTGGTGTTTGCTCTAAAGATTTAGAGACACTACTTGTACGAAACGAAGTGTACGATGTTCACGGATCATAAGAGTTTACAACACATACTTGACCAAAAGGAGCTGAACATGAGGTAACGTCGTTGGTTAGAGTTGCTCAGTGATTACGAATATGAAATTCGTTATCACCCAGGAAAGCAAACGTAGTGGCCGATGCCTTAAGCCGTAAAGAACGGATTAAAACATTACGAGTTCGAGCCTTAGTCATGACTATTGGTTTGAATCTCTCCAAATAAATTTTGGAAGCTTAAATAGAAGCACAAAAACCAGAGAATATCAAGAATGAAGATGTAGGAGGTATAATCAGGAAGGATATACCGAAGGAAAAGTTAGAACCCTGTGCCAACGGAACTCTATGCTTAAATGGCAGCCGAAGTTGGTTGCCATTGTTATTGGTGCCTTTAAGGATCTGTGGATCATGCATGTGTCCACAAATCAAAATTTCTATCCACCCGGGTTCTGACAAAATTGTATAAAGTGTGGCTACATTGCTGATAGTAAAATGCTATCTCTTAGTGGTTAATATTTAAGGCCAACAAAAAAGCTATATTAGTGGCCTAATATGAAGGCCAACATCGCCACCTATGTTAGCAAATGTTTGACGTGTGCTAAGGTCAAGGCTGAACACCAAAGACCATCAGAATTGTTGGTACAACCAGAGATACCTCAATGGAAGTGAGACAATATCATTATGGATTTTGTCACAAAGCTTCCTAAATCGTCGTAAGGTTATGACACCATTTGGGTGATTGTTGACCGACTTACTAAGTCTACAATCTTTACGCCAATGAGAGAAATTGATTCCATGGAGAAATTTGCGTGAATGTATCTAAAGGAGGTAGTCACGAGACAGGGAATACCTGTCTCAATCATTTGTGATTGCCACCCTAGATTCGTATCGAATTTCTAGAGATCACTTCAGAAGGCTTTGGGTACTAACATGGATATGAGTACTGTGTACCATTCACCAACCAATGGACAAAGCGAGAGAACTATCCAAACTCTTGAAGATATGCTACGTGCTTGTGTGATCAACCTTGGAAATGGTTGGGTTAAACATTTACCATTTGTCGAGTTTTCATATAATAATAGTTATCATGCTAGCGTCAAGGCTACACCGTTTAAGGCATTATACAGTCGAAAATGTCATTCACCTGTTTGTTGGGCCGAGGTTGGACAAGTTCAACTCACAGATACAGAAATAGTTCAAGAGACAACCGAGAAGGTCATTCAGATCAAACAAAGAATGCAAGCCGCCCATGACCGAAAAAAGAGTTACGCTGTGATTTAGACGTTGTGATTTAGACGTTATATATTTAGTGCCTTAGCATGTGCTAGGGCCTATCCCGTTGTGATTTAGACGTTGATTTTTTAATTTTTTTTGTTGTTTGTTTGCGTTGGGTTTCTGCGTTTTTAGGGTTTTCGCGTGTTTGTTGATTTGGTTATGGATCAGGCAAAAAAGGCCACGCTTTTGGAGGCTTAAGGAAGATATTTGAAGATTACTATTCTGACACCCAATACGCCGTATCCATTAAGGAAGATACGACGTATCTGTGCCTGTACTTCATAAAAGACCACGAAGGAAACAAGATCCGATACACCGTATCTAGGGAAGACCAATACGCCGTATTCAAGCTATGGAAATAAATTATTCTAGAAGATATCGAATGTGGTCCCTACTCCAAGAAACCCCCAATACGCCGTATCGAAGACTTTTGATATGCTGTATTGACCTTTTCCAGACCTTATAAATATAGCCAAGGTTATAGAGAACCGGGTAGTATATTTAGGTATAATCTATAACCAGTATATGATCCTACGTGCTTACCTGCTTATATATGTATCTAATAATAATAGCATTTTATATATGTATATATAAGTGCAATTTATATATCATATTGCCATAATTACTTTATACATCATTTTGCCTTGAACCTACTATGATATGGGTTTACCTCTGCCCTGCGTTTATCTTTTCTCTACGTTTACGTCTGCCTTACGTATATTTTTTTATAGAAGTTGTCTATATAATACTAAATTTTTCCTAAGACATTGTGAGTGGCACAATGGTCTCTAAATGTTTCCAAAGACATCGTGAGTGATACGATGGTCATTAGAACTATTTCATAAATTTACATTATACTATTTTATATAACATCGAAACTTGTCACAGTCTTCCGACTCTATGTTATCGTACTATCCAAACCCGAATGCAAGTTAAGCCTCGTCCCTCACCTTTGAAACTCCTACGTCGTCTCATACTATCACCTAGAAGCATACCGATTAAGTTGAACATGACTTTAAACCGTCACCTTGCAACATTTCATCTTTAGGACACGACTTTGGGGAAGCCGACTTACTTTATCTTTCTTTTACTTCTCTTAATTTTGAAGAGAATGTCGGCATCGAGACAAGGAATGACTTCTATAGAGATTAACCAGATTGTAGCTCAACGAGTTAGTGATGCTATTGAAGCTATCGCTATCTACGAGACAAAAATCCGCATGACTCACGATCCGATGAATCAGATCATACGACAAGAAATCACGGTAGAAAAGAATGCTAACAACAAGAGAAAGTTTGAGAACCAACCAAAGGATAACCGTGTGCCACGACAACCACCCTGCAAGAAACCAGGTGTGACAAGAGCTTACACTATTGGAGCCAATGAAAGGAGGGCTTATGCTGGGAATTTACCTTACTGCAACAAGTGTAAGTTGCATCATGTTGGGCCGTGTACTGTGAAGTGTAATAAATGTAAGAGGGTTGGCCACATGACTAGTGATTATAAGACATCCGTTGCTGCAATGAACCAGAGAACCCATGTGACAACTCCAAAGGCCACCATCACTTGCTATGAATGTGGAAGGTTGGGACATTTTAGGAATGAATGCTAGAAGTTGAGAAATCAGAACCAAGTGAACCAAATTTGGAAGGAAAAAGCTCGCGAGAACTCTAGTGTCGTCAAAGACAAGACCAATGCTTAAGAAGAGATCTTTCCGCCTTACCTAGTGACCTAAGTCAAAGTCTTCTTAGACTATATTGGCATTAGTACTTTTCTATAAATTTCGTTGTATTGAGTGGATGCTTTAAATTTCTTGTTAATGTATGTGTCATGACCATTCTGTTAGTTACACTTGATTTCTCTATTCATTTATGTAAGCTACTCCTTAAATCACTACCACCTTATCAAATCATTCCGCTGCTAGCATTTTATAAACTATTCTTGTGCCATTTCGTACGCAATTTTGTTGTCATCCTATAAACCATTTTGTCATTTTCTTAAAAATTATTCTACAATCATCTCACAAACTATTTTCCCAACCATTTTATAAACTTACTTGTTTTCATCTTTTAACCTGTTATGTCGACGTTTATAAACTTTTGCCATCGTTTTATAAATCATTTCGCTAACGCCTTATAAACTATTTGATATTATTACATAAACCGTTTGTCAACATCTTATAATTATCCTACTATTACCTCATAACTTATCTAGCTATCATTTAATGAACTAATTCATTTCCATCTTATAACCTATATTACAGTTATTTATAAACTCTTTGCTACCCTATTAAAAGTTACTTTGCAGTCATCTTACAAACCATTTCATTGTCACCTCACAAACTACTTCATGTCTTTTATAAACTATTTCGTTGTCGCAATATAAGCTATTTGGTTGTCAACTCATAGACCATTTGTTACCATTTTATAGACCCCTCACTCTTACACTATAAATTGTCACGTGATTTTCTCGTAAACTATTTTTGGTATCACCTCTTAAACTAATTCTACTAAGTCTTATGAAATATCTTGTGTCGTTATATAAATTACAATGTTCTCGTTTTCATGAACTGTTTTTTTCTACCTTAGAAACAACACTGTTTATACCATACAAACTTTTAAACATAACACTAGTTTGACGAAACGAGCATTTTATCGTTAGTACCTAAATTATGCATAGCCTGATCACCTATGTATAATTCAGGGAAGACCATCCTATGCTAAGAGTAGTCACCTCAAAAATTTTGCCAATCTATTTTCACTTTCAGCGTCTAAATTCTTTTTCTCCTCTCTACAATTTCGATAAGATTTTATCATCTTCATATTTTACCCATATATTGCGTGTGTGTTTGCGAGTTATGTAAGTCACATATATATTCGTATTAATAAGCTCTGTAACTAAGTAGATTTCCTCAATATTACCATTTAAAGACACCGTACCATTAGCCAAGAGACCGAGCCACGCTCCTTGTAGTCACGATAATTACAGATTTTAAGATTTTAGAACATAATAGACTTATCCTCATTCGTTGAGATAGAATCAAGAAAATTAGGAAATTTCTTGACCGTCCAAGTTTCTAATGGTTATGAAATAAGACAAAGGACATAATTATTGCAAGTACCTAGAACCAAGACGACAAAAATTTCATACCCATAGTTTTTATCCTTCTAAGTGACATCGTCCCATCTATCTTAGACATTAAGTACCCTATTAAGCTAGTTAACGGAAGGCTAATAGGATCTGATACTGTCACACCTCGCCAAGGCGGAATCGCAAGGCATGATCAATAGGCATCATCACAAGGCGTCAAAATAGAGAAAACTAAAATTGACATTTATTAAACTCCAAAATCAAAGCGTGTTATGACAACGCCTAAAACAAAAATCCAACATATAATGCATGAAGAACAAAACATGACAAGTTCAATTGATAACTAAAACAGATAAATATAGACTCCCATGCAGCCTATGGTCCATCTAACTCCTTTTCTAACTCTTCACAGTTTTGCTCACCTAAAAAGGATGCTTAAAACGTCAAAATATTGTTGGTGAGAGTTACAGGTTTAAGACATACATATGACACCGCGATCAACAAAAAAAATATCTACGAACATATATGCATGGCTATTCTATCACAAACCAAAATTCACAATTATATGGGGTGGATCGTACCCCTCCGTCCTACAATCTATCTTCGCGCAAGACTAACCCACTTGACTAGCTAAGACTGTTTGGGTTCACACTAGGCCATGTCATTCTCACATGCACATACCTTACCATAATTCATAACACATAGCAATAGCACATAGCAATCATTATAGTTTCGATTGGCTAACTTAAAAAGAGACAGATCAGCTCTCATTGCATATGTTGGGTATGGATCTCTCACCTTAAAAATTGAACAGAGCATTTGTCTGTTATGCCTCATTCATCACTATTTTCCCATCACCTACTAATGAACCTCAAGTCTCTACACTAGCGCAGTCAGGCCAAGTTTCTAACACATCCCCACATATCCCACGTCCCGATCCTCGCACAACAGCACAACCTATCAAAAACCTCCCGCGCACCTAATTTAACCTTGCATTAAATACTCTATACAACCAATAAATACTCACTAATTATGTTACCATCAAATTAGGTCATAACCCAAGTCAACGTAACAATCAACAATGATGGATAATCTATATCCTATTTTAATTCAACTCTCTATATACTCCTCATACTTGCTAACCTCCCAAATTACCTCACAAACCTTTACTTCTTAACTTTCTACTTTTTACTCAGTTTTTATAGTCACAAGATGACTCTAAATAAAATACTTAAACACCTAATTGGTTCTTCTCCTCACATCCCATAGCTCCCCAATGAGTTGGGAGCTTCTAAGATTTTTGGATAAAAATAATAGTGAGTGTAACCATTTTATAAAAATTCAACATCACAAAGTGTCTAGAATTTGACCTGATTCGACATTCAAAAAGTTTAGCTTGAGCAAACCCATTTAAACACTTAGGAAAATTCTACAAAAATTCTAGAAAATCATAAACATCATGAACATGCTACAGTAGCAAGCCCATCAATTAAAAAGACGTTTTGATATGGTTTTTGACCTTACAAACACAACTCAGAATCTGCCCTAAAAACTAAGTTTTGACAACGAATCTTGTTTGATTAATTTGACTAATTTTCACTCACTTTTAATTCATGAAACCTATAGGGTTAAAAAGTAGACTCTCTGTAGATAATTTTAGGCTCAAGACAATCAATAAAAGCTATTTGTATGACTGAGATATGACTCTCGCAAGATGACCTAAAATTCTGCCCAGATTTCAGTTACAATTTAACATGATAAACCTTAATCATTCACATCTAAACCCTAATTAATTACATTATTAATGACAGAACTTAATCATAAATATAAAACCCTAATCCATCCTTAATGATTGTTACATGATTAAAACTTAATTGATTTGAAAAAGGTTTAAGAAATCGATACCTTAAATCTTAGAAATCAAAACCCTAAAATTTTTTAGGGTTTCCCTTGCTCTTGTGTTGTTCGTCCGGTCAAAGAGAGAGAAAGAGAGATCAAAGTGATTTTTGTTTAGGTTATGA
>BQNB010014644.1:0-12500 GCA_026074375.1 Tanacetum coccineum
ATTCTAACATCATTATAATGCCATAACAATCATCACAAATCATCCATGAACATCACAAATTATCAATCTCAGAAAATTCATCACAAAAATTAAGAGAAATTAAGATCTAAATGCATGCATAATAGAAATTAATCAATATAAAAAGGTTTAAAACCAAACTTACAGACAATGAGGATTGCAAGAGAAAGATCAAACACAAACCATCTTGTGGTTTGCCTAATTGCCAAAACCAACAACCCTTAATATCAAAACCCTAACTCGATTTTATAACTTAAAATCTTTCAAAATTACTTGAAATCAAACCCTTATTACTCTAATTGCACCAAAAATCAAAGAAACCCTTATAAATCAAAAATTTTTAAAATCAAGAATCTTGAGAAAAAACCTTGCATGTTGATTTAATCTTGTAAAGGATGATGGGGATTAGTTTAGGAGTGATTTGAGATTGAATGGAATTAAATGTAAGAAGTTTGATGATGGTTTTGATGGTGTTAGGTGTGGGGGTCGACGAACACAGAGAGAAATAAGGGAAGGCGTCATTTTTTTTGTATCTGTGTGTTATGGGATGATTTGGATTAGGATATAGCTATATATACTAGTCAAATAACTTCCTATTGTTTCCAAATTACAATATTTATTAAAGGGGTGTTTGTTTTGCTTATATGTAGTCGACCAAAAAAAACGAGAGGGGGAAATTGGGCTTTGGTGATTTTTGTTATCCATTATGTTGTTATTTTTTGGCCTAAAACATTAAGTTAAAATACTAAACTTGTAAAAATATTATTTTTAACGCATTTTCGGCAAAAACGCGGGCAAAGTCAGAAAATACTAAAATAAAAATATTTAAGCTTCCGAAGCTAAAATATAAAATTATCGATTTCTCAAACGCTAAAACGGATAAATATTCAATGCACGACTCGTAAATAGCTAGAAACGACGATTTTTACTAAATCGGCTAAAAAGCAAAAATAATAATTTCTAATTAAAGGTAAAATAAAATTGAGGCTCGGGTTAGATATTGACCATAAAATACGAGATGTTACAATCTTCCCACCTTAAGGGAGCGTTGTCCTAATGCTCTATTCGACTTATCTTCATATGGTTTGCGACGATCGTTACACATTCGGAAAAATCCATATCACATATTACGAGTCAAAAGAAATTCAGGTAGTTAATTATATAAAAGTAATAATGATAGCGATTAGAGGAGTAAAAACAATGAATGATTCGTACGAACGAATTACTTGTTAAAAGAGACGCACGTCATGTCGGACATACATTTGGAAAGAATCGAATGGACAAACTATGAACCAAAAGAAGTCTAAAGACTCATTCGCATGAAGGTAATAACGATAATGATTAGATGAACGAAGAAAATGAATCATTCGTATAAACGGATTATAAATCGAAAGAAAGTTGTTCGTACGAATGCCATACATTTAAGCCCACTTATTTACAAATCGTTATTTACATCCAAAGGCGTCCCAATCCATGTAAATAAGACTTAGAAATTTATGGTTTGGTGATTTATAATTTCCTTATTCAAAAGAAGAGGCGTCCCAATTTATTTCAATAAGATAATTATAAATTAGCCTACCTAAGCATTGTCACAACAAAACACGAGATCGAAACAATGTTACGTTGAGAAGAAATAGTCTCCTTAGCGGCATGATTCTTCAAAATCATAAGAAGTAACAAGAAGAATAATGAGACATTAGTCAATCGCGTTGAAATAAATGGATTACGAAACAACATGTGCGATTCAAAAGCATACGAAGAGTGTTCAAACTCGGAGTCGAATGGTAAAATAATCGGTGGAATTGGCAAACTATGCCGAATTTCAATATCATCAAAAGGGAATAAAGTAAAGTCGCGTAAATGTTTAAAGTTAATTGTAAGAGGTCAAAAAGAAAATAGCCCATATGTATAGGTATCCTTATATAATACCAGTATCACTGCTCAAGGGAGTAAATATATACGCCTACTATCCTATATTGACATTTCTAGTCCTTGCGTATCTAACAAATAGTAGTCTAATGTAATTCTGTATAAGTAGACATATTTTAAGGCTAACAATCTTCCCCCAGTATGTGAACATACAGAATTACTTACAATGTTCCTATCAAGTACAATTTCAACACAATAAAGACTTCCAGAGTGCTTCCAATGCTATAGATGACGTTTGTATCTTCATGCCTTAATACTTGTACTCCAGCTTGGATCTTCTGTGTCTTGACTTGTTCTGGAACCATTGTAGTATGCATGAGTTGGATTAAATTCCCCCCAATTCATTGCGCATGTCTTGAAAAGCTTTCTTAATATACTCCTTTTTGGCAGAGTTTCTGAATCAGTTTCCCCCTAAACCAACATCCATATCTTAGCAGATTTTGAAAATTCTGATGTAGTTTGAATGATCTTCTGACATTGACATTTAAAGTGCACAATGGAAATTTGTAGAAGAATCATCCAATCACGTTGTACACACTTTATCCCTTTTAACGAAGTCAAAACCGTAGCACAAAAATCAATTAAGACCTGAAAATGCACTTTTCTTTCTCAGGATAATGCTGCTTGTTGAATTGCTACAACCAAAGTCAACAAAGTCCTGAGATTGAGCAAATCTAACCCTTTACGTGGAATCATCCTTGGCACATTGACATCTTTACATCAACTAATACTGCATCTATATTCGTAATCATGACATTTTGTCTCTGGATGAATACCATGTCCGGGGGTACATGTGAGAAATTAGCAACAAATCTTCTTACACTTGTAGAATACTTCACAAACCATACTAAGTAAAGTAGTATATACTACTTCCCCCTAGAAGTTGACCTGATTACATCAAAGTATCAAAGTACACGTATTCCCCATGATGGTTTCAAACTCTCGAAAGCATCATTGACGTGTACGCACATATACTCGAGAAGTTCTTGTCTTAAGCAAACATCTTTAAAAGTTATGAATGTCATTGAAGAAATTTGAAATATTTTACCTAGAATGTGAAGTATCATTGACATTCTGTAGCTTCAAAAATCCATGAGAATTGCTAATTTCATCTCAACCTTATACTCTCTGGCTAACTTACCAACCTCGTATTCTGTCAGCAATTGTTGTGACCATTTGGTGAAGTAAACCCGATATACCAAACTTGAAAATGAAGTAAAATTCTCCAAATTTGTTACTTATCCTTTCACTATTGTTGATTGAAGAACGGTGCAAAAGAAAGCCTCTAAGTACCCTATACCCAATTACAGAGGTAATAAAAAAAAGTACAACATCTCTTGAAACTATCCACATCTGCATCTGCATGTGACACTGAGCACTACAATGTAACTCCTTAAAGTGATTGCTATAACCCGTAAGTACTACAATGTAACTCTTACATCGGGTATAACTAGATAATCTAAGTCTCAATCATAACTGTATATGTTCATGCTAGTCATCAATCGATAGATTGGGTTTGTAGAAAAGAGGTAGAAAGTAAAAGGAAGTCTCGATGATGAAATAAGTAGATGCCTTGTGAAACCCACTTTCAATCTTAAGTAAGGGATACCGAATAAACTTCGTGATCACTTGACATTAAAGTCTAAATTTCATAGCCGTTTTGATGTTTAAGTGAATCTTTAATGATCGTTTTAGAATAAAGTGTTGTGTTTTCTTTGGTGTTCTTGTTTTGATTATTATATTCCCAAATTCGGTCATATGGCCAAAGTCGGTCACATGGAATTTTTTTTTGGGAAATTAGGTTTTCAAAACGGGGGTTTTCATTGACAAATCGTTGTGAAATCAGATAAACTGCTGCCTTGAATTCAACCAAACCGCTACCATATTTCTTTCAAACCACTGGCAAGTGAAACAAGCAAAATGCTGCCAAAAATTTAGACAAACCGCTAGCACAAATGAGGTAAACTGCTGGCTTAAACATTGATCAAACTGCTGCCAGAACTTAGGTATATCGCTAGCAATGTTTGTAGCAAACCGCTGGCATGATGTTCACTAAACCGTTGGCAGTTTAAAATTGTAAACCGCTGTCAATATTGAGCCAAACCACTGCTAAGTTTTCAAATGGGCAGCGGTTTGTTAAGGTAGACCAAGAAAATGAACAAACCGCTGGATAACCTGTAGTAAACCGCTGGACTTGTATCGTAGATAAACCGTTACCAGTTTAAAGAACCAAACCGTTGCTATAAGTGACAAACTGCTGCCAGTCACTTTCGACAAGTACAAATCGCTGTCTTTTGTGTCTATTGTTCTTTTGCTTATATTCGGCTAGAAAACAAAAAAATGGTACAACCACCTTCAAACCGCTACAAAGACTCTTTAAACTTAAAATAAGCTTCAAAGAAGACTCAAATAAGCAAAAAATAATCCCAATAAGCTAGCTAAGACACCAAGTATAACCCTAAAAAGAAAAAAAAAACTAATTTAAACAAGTTACAAAACAACCGGTTTTAAATAAGCGAAAGTAACAAAGTCTTAAATCGAATCAAAACAAAAACACAATAACTAAGAAGAAATAAGCTACGAACAAATAAGCTACAAATAAGCTAGATTCTAAAGAAGAATAAGCCACGAAGTGTAGTACCAAACAAGCTATGACCAAGAGAAACCCAAAAGTACATGTTTTTTTCATATCACAAGCTTAAAACCAAAGATATCTGATTGCTTATTGGCTTATAATAAGCTCGAAATAAGCAATGAAAGCACGAACACCATACAATAAGCAAACACAACACGAAATCCTCCTAGGCTCATATGCCAATTTGTCAACACAGCAAGAAATCACTAACTAGAGACGATTGGAGTCTAGGAAGGATTAAAAAGAAAGTAAGCCATGTTAGATTGATAAGAGAAAAGGAAAGATGTGTGTATGCATGGTAGAGAGAGAAAACACACACACACACCCTTGAGATTATTACAAAATGAATCATCACCCTCCTATGGAAGTATAGCATGGTATATATATGCCATTACTATCCTATAATGACATTTCTTAGTACGATTGCGTATCTAACAAATAGTAATCTAATGTAATTCCGTATAAGTCGACATATTTTAAGGCTAACAATATCAGACAATAGTGAAAGACTCTTAAAAAATTTCAAAAACCGTTATAGTCTAGGTTTTGAAAATGACCTAGTTCACTATAACTTGAGCTCTGATACCACTCTGTAACACCCCCAAAATCACAACGCAACGGAATACCACTTGGGGTGCTACTTCATAGCATATAAGTACAATTTACAGAAAAACGAAATCTAAAGTGAACCGTTTTGAAAATCCAACCATTTCGGATAATTTTTTCTAAAAATATCAGAGTTACAACAGGTCCTATTTGCAATGCAATAGAAAACATTTTTAAAATGTTTGTCGAATAGTACTCAATTTATAAATCCTTCAAATATATATTTGTGCGACTCAAATGCTCCTAATGCTCAACTAGCAAAATAATAACCTGAGAAAAATACTTGCAAAAACATTAACAATAATGTTGGTGAATTCATAGGTTTAAGTAAAAACAGTATTAATAAATCAAGTAATAATTTCAGTCAGAAAAGTAGCTTACAACAAATCAAAGTTATTTCTGAATCTAGTAGTGATTCAAATAAATCAAGAAATGATTAGTTGTGTACCACTAGGTTTAAGATCACCAGCGACATTATTTACCAAGGTTTATTAATTCAACATTTATCGCATGTTGAGCTCCTCGTGAACAGCGTCCGTAACGTAACACAGAAAAAGCATATATCTATCATATGCCTTCTCACAAATTGCCCCCAACACTAGGTATTATTACCTTATACCTACTATTACTCAATACAAAATGTCCGTTTGACAAGGTGTTCACAGATGATACATATCTCGGACAGGGTTGTCAAACCTAATAGATCTATTTAATGTACTAGCGCTTACCTATCATAGATAATTAACGGTTCACGATATTAAGGACTTTGGAAATAGCGACTCATGCGAATAATCTCATAATCGGGTCAGGCATACCCTTCAAGCACTTGTGTCCCATTTAAAACATATAAGATATTTTAAAACTCACGGTTTTTTATATATATATATATATATATATATATATATATATATATATATATATAATATATTCTACACTTCAATGATCTCAAATCGTGTAGTAAGCAAATCAAGCTTTAATAAGTTCATTAGTAAACAACCATGTATCACACATGTATTAGAAATCATGTAGTAAGCAAGTAAAATCTTTAGTAAAAATATTCATGTAACGCTTTGATGAAGAACGATAATGAGTAGAGAAATCCATAAGTTTACTTAGTAAAAACGAGCATTTATTCTCACCCCGAAAATGAGTTTTTATGAAAACCAACTAAAAGAGAAAAGGTGGGGCTATGAACTCACCGAGAAGCAATGAAGGAGTAGGTACTGAAGTTAGATCGAGGATGGCGTGAAACTACGGTCGCCTAAGTATCACCTAGAAAGAATGGTGACTTAGTATAAATAAATAAAACGCACACAACGAGAACAACCCAAGATGCATAAGAAATCGTGATCATGATATGGCGTTCTAATTACTTTTAACCAAGTGAGATTTGAACAAACATCCTTTTAGGACCTGATCTAATACTCCTTCAAGTATAAACCCACTTATATCACTTATTTACCCATTTTATAAAATCCATTATACTCATTAAACCGTTTAAAGCAATTCGACACTATACAATTTTGCAATTACGCCGACTTAATGGACCTATATCTCAAAATCCGTAATAGGTATAAATAGAACTTTTTTCGCCACAAACAAGATTAGTTGAACCCTAAAGGGGTTTAACGGAGTTTTCAACCAAACACTCCAACAAATCTAGAACTTAAGTGAACTGGACCAAAATTTTACACCCTAGTTTACATAATCTGAGTTTTTGGAAACAATTTTTTCTAGTTTCACCATTTGATAAGATCTAACAATCCGTAACTAGTTTAGAATCCGCATTCAAAATATCAAGTTAATATAACAATTACCTACAATTTAAGTTTAGAAAAACAGGACCTAGATTTATAATTTTTTTAAGATAGATTCAGTTTGAAAATCTAGGCAGTAATTTCTATCTAGTTTCGACATTTTAATCGAAAATTATTCATCCGAATGGATACGTCTTTATCCAAAGAACCACATGGTCCTTATATGTTTTAATTTTCACCTATGTAAAAACCCAGTAGCCTACAATTCAAATAAAATTCATTACAAGACTAACTATCTGTATTACAAATTATGGGTAGACACTAAGTTTGTTTCCATGGTTTTGGTTGTATCTCGACCATCCAGAAGAGTTGGTGTTCCATCTAACTCACCACTAAGACCTGAGATATTAAACTATTCATTAATTTAAATAACCAGTAGCCTTTAAGCTAATATTTTCCCATTAAAACACAAACTATCTGCAAAGTCACCTATTTAGAATAGTTTCACTAATTTGGGCGTAACTAACTCATCCGGAGGAGATACGACTCCATCCAACTTGCTACTTATACCTTAGACAATTATCTACCCAACCAAGTCATTAAATCACAGACCATAAGCCAAATATATTTCGACAATCCTCTAACAATCTGCTGTCCTATTTCAATGTTTCAACAACTTTCAATTAAACAACTTAACAAGTATTTCTAACTCCCTAAAATCATTCTAATGTCATACCAATCATCATGAATCCCTCAAACACACCAATACTTATCAAACCCAAAAATCAAACAAATTAAATAAACTCATGAAGTAAAAAATCACATTAAAGATGTAGTAAGAATGCTCATAACAACAAGCTATGGCAAGATTAAATCTCAAAATCGACTCCTTGCTCCTTTTCTTCTTTAGCCGAAAACCAAAATTAGCCCAAACAAAGTTTTTAGACTTTTTCAATAAACCTAATACTTTCAAAATTCTTAGATCTAATTTACCCCAACTTGGTTTTTGATTAAAAACTCATGAAACTCAATAAATCTTGAACTCCAAAATGGTTCATTGCATGTGAAATATTTGATGTTGGAAATGCAATTGGATGTTAATTAAGTAGTTTGGTAGTGTTAGATTGTGTTTGATGGCGATGGTGGTTGTGGTTGGGTGCTCGACGAGCTAGAGAAGAAGGGGGAGAACCATTTTTAGTTTTGATCTTGTTATATGTAAGTGTGTGTATTTGTAGGTGTTTATGGGGTATTTATACTCCTACTCTTTGGCTAATTACTAATAAGGGTTAGACTCGGTTCTGTTTAAACGGGGCAAAGAATCGGGTTGTAAATATTAATTTGAAAGAGGTTTTAAAAATAACACCTTAGGTTAAATAAAATCTTTTATTTAGGAATCGGCTGGGATACGGGAATAATCTCGGAGCACAAAAAAATAATAATCAAACTCTCAAATGGTAACGAAGAATTTTTAAATTCTTAGACTACTCAAACAAATATAAATCCTAAACACTGCTCATAAATAGCATAAACGCGGATTTTTGCCAAATCAGCTAAAAGTAAAATACGACTTTTGTTCAAAAGTAGAAATAGGAACGGAGAATTACTAATCGGCTAAATAGTAGAAAGTAAAATTTTATTCAAAATCATCAATTATGTTCATAAATCATCTCTGAGGTAGACGATGTCAAAAATCATCAATTAGGTTCATAAATCATCTCTAAGGTAGAAAATATCAAAAATCATCAATTAGGTTCATAAATCATCTCTAAGGTAGTTGATGTCAAAATCATAAGTAAGAATAATAATACAATATGGATTAAATATTGATCTTAAAAAAACGAAATGTTACATTTATCCTAGTGTGGTTGAGTCTTGGCTTAGCAATGCCTTCGCATGTATTTTTGTATTTAATTAACTCACCACCACCCAAATCCACCCTAAAGTCACCCAAATATTTCCCTTATGTTTCTGTTTCCATTTAACTTACACCCAAACATCATAACCCTTTAAAGACCTCTTTGATAGTAATTCCTAAGTGCTTACACCTATGCGGTAGAGGTTTGATCCTTTACTAAGCTTGTGGTAATTTATATGCTATGACAAGAAATGAGTGTTAATTTTTTGTTTTCTATATTGTAAGTTATAATTCATTATATACCCGAGAGAAAGAGAGAATCTAAACACTTACGTTTAGGTGCAGTAAATAATTTTCAGTGCGTTTTATTAAATGAGGTCTAATTGGATTGGAGCCATGAATTATCTTTAAAAAGTAAGTTAAATGTCCCCGATATTGCTATTGTCTAGGTAAAAAAGCTCATTTACTTGAGGACAAGCAAATCTCAAGTGTAGGGGTATTTGATGAGGTGTCATTTTATAAACTTTTTTGGGGCCTTTTAACCCCTTAAACAACGCAACAACTCCAAAATACATGCTTAATCTTTTCTTTTGTATCTTTAGCACTTGGATGGCAATTGGAGGAAATACACGTTACTTGGGCTCATTTGGGGAAGAAACGAACGAGATTACAACTATACACCAAAGTCGAAGAAGAAAAAAACGTACAGACTCTGGAGACGGCGTCGCAATTTATAGCGACGGCGTCAAAAGTCCTTAAAGACGGCGTCAAGATTCTTAAGACGGCGTCAGAATGTAACCGACTTAAAAAAGCCCTAGAAGAATCAGCGGAGCGACGACGTCAGGATTATAAAGCGACGCCATCGCGATTGTTTTTCTATATATACAAACTCAGAATTAAGGTTTTAAGTGTGGAACTCGGGAGTAACTTTTAGGGAAAGAATATTATCAGTATTAGGGTCGATTTTAGGGTTTAAACACCTTTTTGTATCTACCTTAACTCCATGTTTTAATCAAGTGAAGTTCTTTATCCTTTAATCTTTCAATATGTCTATGTGTTATCTGATTAATTACTGTTCTTCGCTTCTCTTTAACATGCTAAGCTAGATCTATTAGTGTTTACTTATGATTGCATGAGAATTGGTTTATAGATCCTTTTAATATTGCTTCTAAGGAAACGTGATTGTGTAGAAAGGTTGCCATCGGTAACAATCTTCATACTACCTTACCCATATGTGGTGGATCACCTTTTAAGTGTTTTAATGCATGTAATGTACTCTTAGGGGCCTTGTAACAGTCTTCATACTACCTTACTTGTGCGTTGCCTAAACGGAATATTACATAGACGGCGGGTTAGTGTAATTCGTTCATGAATTTGGAAATACTTACACATCGCATCACAAGGGTGACGGGCAATAGAATTAGGAGAAGCAAGCTAAGGATCATTGCATGATTAAGTAAACACATTTATTTACCTATACGAGTTTCCACACATTAGTTTAGATTTATTTTAGTTATTAGTTTAATTAGTTTAATTAGCTTAAAACCAAAACACCCTTCAAACCAAAGATTTTAATTGCTTTCTTAAAATACAAAAATACAAAAATAATCTTCTCTCAAACCCCTAGACCTTAGTTATGTTTAGTTCGAGCCTTCCCAACCTATTCCCCTAGAGAATGATAACAACCCCCGAGTCTTACCTATACTACACTACAACGGTTAGGTACACTGCCTAGGGAGTTGTAAAACTTCTTGTGAGTTTACAACGACCGCACATGGTTTCAACACACCAAGATACGGGTTTCGACACACAAATCTCATCATCACCTACATTATATATTCTCGTTCTAACACAATTAACACCAACCCTTGTTCTTTTATACCCCGTGTCATAAAGCATGATGTTATCACCAATTACACTACACAAAATCTAACACATGAAACTAAACCGAAAGTCGACCACTCTAACTCAAAAGGTCAACCAAATAAGTGAAACATGCAATTCACTAACATAAAACCAATCAAACAGTAAATCAACTTCACATAAAAGTCAACTATATTACACATCAACACATATTCACCTAAAAAACATATAACACACACTTACAATCATTCAACAAAATACCAAGATCTAATATGATTTAAAAATGCATACTTTCAACCAAAATCCTTAAATTTGTATAAAAAACAAAAAACCTGAACAACTTTAACAAAGCTAATATTATGCTCCGTTGAACGTTCATTAAAACCCATTTAGTGACAAAAATAGAATGCAACCACCATGCAAATCCTCAGCAAATCAGAACACTCACAAAATGAATCACCCATCTAAAGTCATCAACGTCACCAACCGACCACCAACGCCACACACCATGAACGGCGGCAACTATAACACCCCTATTTTTGACATATAGCAGCGGAAGCTAATCTGGGGTATTATTTCATAGTACAACAGTCATAATCATAGAAAATGACTCAAAATATACGTTTTAAAAGATAAGTTATCATTCATTATTTCATCAGAATTTTTACAAACAATGGTCCCAAAATCTACATGAAAACATAAAGTTTGAATGATAACAGTTTAGCCATCTTCAAGTCTGTGCCACTCCGTGCCATGAGATGCTCAGTTACCTGAGATAAACATGATAAAAAGTCAACACAAAGGTTGAGTGAAATTCATAGGTTTATGTTAAACAGTTTGAATACAAGTCATCATAACAGTGGGTTACGTTGTTATACACCCATAAGTGTAATAATTGCAATGAGTACAATTATTATGGAAAACAATATTATTGTCCTAAGCTCATGACACCGAGACCTTGAGATAATCAATAATCACAAGAAGTTACCCCAACGGGTGCCTTTGCCAAACACCCGCATAGTGATTCAAATGAAGTGCGTTTGGTTACCAGAAAGTATAGGTACACCAACAGGGAGTTCAGTCCCAAATAGATCTATTCACAGCATTCGCGCTTACTCCGAAAAGTAATTAACGGTTCATGATAGTGGGGTCTTAATGGCAAAAGTAAGGACTTAGGCAATAATATATCAGGATAGCATACAGTTGGAAAAACACTCGTATTCATGGTTTATAGCATGTATCCCCCTCGCGGGTTTATGAAACATTAGAAGATTTAAAATGCGAGGCTATGAACTCACCTTAACAGGGAAAATCTGATTGATGGCAAAAGTATATCAAGTGAAAGTAACAGCTACGTCACGCAACCTGGGGTAATATGTCAAGTCTTAGTGTGATGGTTTATGTTTCAAAACTTCATAAAGTTTAACGTATTACTTTGATTTATTAATTTATGGAAATATTGTATCACTGTTCGGGCTATCATAATCCAGAGGCCATGTAGTATCGTTTGAGGAGTCAGGGCACTTTAAATCGTAAACCCAACAAACTCGTCAAAACAAATACCCAAATGGAACCCCTCACATGAAATTCCCTAGTAACGTGATACGATAAGATTTTAAGTTTCTTCAAAAGCTAGTCGATGATAAATTACGTTAATTATATAACGTAATTGTTTTATAATGCGTCGATCGTTGATTAATAGCGATAAATGTATCGGGTTTTAATAAAATAGAGTTTTATAATATTAATATATATTTTTATAATGTATATAAAAATATTATACTTTATATTTTTAAGTTTGCAAAAATGGCAATATATACCCTCGATTTATAAACTT